>VZRL01005485.1:670068-724178 GCA_013397895.1 Origma solitaria
CGGGCGGGGGGCAGGCAGGTGGGGCTGGGCCCGTGCCCGACCCCGGGGAAAATCGGTGGGCCGCGGGTTGCAACAGCACGGACTGTGTCAGAGCCCTCGGCCACAACCGAGTGGCGAGAAGTTCGGCTAAACATTAAAAAACTTTAATCTAGGGATTTAAGGGAAACTCACGGGAGAGGTTTGCATAGGATTGTCCCCCTGAGATGCAGGGAAGAAGGGCTCTCTGAGCGCCGTGTCAGCCCCACGCTCTTCCTGGCAAGTGCATTCAGATGTTCACCCTGATGCTGTGTTTGCTTTTTCTAAGTGAAGGCCACTCCGGCATGACTGCACGGGGAGCCTGTGTAAAACCCTCCTGTCATTCCTACCTGTGAGCCTCATAGGAAGAAAAATAAGCTTGTCTCCCTTTTAGGGTTTTTTGTTTTGTTTTGGTTTTTTTCCCTCTCGTTGTTTTCTTTTTGGAATATCAGGCTTATGACAGAAGAATTAATTTGAGGCTGTGAGATGTGAGCAGATTTGGGCGGCACTCACCTGTCTAGCTGCAGACCGACCTCCAGGTTGTGTTTCCTGATTTTAGTAGCAGCTGGATAGTGAACTTGAATCCAACTCTGGGTGACTTTCTCCCATTGGTGATTGGCTTCTGGATGAAAGAGCTGAAGTAGTTGCCAAAACGACAGTAATGTAATTGTTCGACTCAGAGTTCAACCATCTCAGTAATGGTCATGTAAGGGTACATCCCTACACTGTTGTTTCTTTGTACAGGAAAATCTAACAGGGTATTAGATGTGGAACTGGCACATGCTGGGTTTTTTTATTTGTTTTTTGTTTGGGATTTTTTTGGTTTTGTTTTTTTGTTGTTGCTTTGGTTTGGTTTTTATTTTCTTTTTTAGTGTTCAGACAAGGATAAAATGTGATTTTATGACTGGTAGGGAAGAAAGGGGGTGGTAGTGATGGTAAAACCGATGGGAATGTTTCCTCACTACCCTGAAATTTTTCTTTTTCGTGTAATCTTCATATCTGTTGTTTGTTATGGTTACAGATTCTGTAACTATAATATGAAACAATCATGTAATGTGATAAAGGTTCTCATTTTATGAATTCCACATTCTCTTTCAAGACTTCTGCAAGACAAGGACTTGCTTTGTGTTTTGCTAGTGGAAGGAGACAGTCCAGATTAAAAGATAAAGTTGGCTGGGAAGAGGGAGGTATGATGATTATAGAGAAAAAGATTTGAATCCAAACACAACTGACTGGATGTTTGCAGTGAAACTGATAGATAAGCTGTATTGAAGTCCTAGAAATTTGTACTAGTTGGCTATTTGTTTCAGATCCACAGATTATGTATTTTCTTTGCTCTTTTGAAGCATGAAAGTGTTTAGCTGACATCACTGATACTAAGTATTTAATACCAGGATGGTTTTGCCACCTTGCGAAAGCACACCTGGTCTGTGTATTGCACTAACATGGTGCTATTGACTTTCAGATCCAAACTGAAAGCTGGGGAGTGCTAGTCAGGAGGAATTTCTTTGCCACCCTAATGTGGGGGGGCATATCTCGAAATACTGCAGTATTGGACTGGAACATTGTAGCTTATATGCCCTGTTTCAAGTGGAAAGCAAAGTCATCTTTAAACAGTAACCAAGAATGGGAAAGAGGGAGAGAATTTACAAATAGATTATCCTGGTTCTTCTTTCTTAGAGTACTTTGCAAACTATGAAGTTTTGAAGAAACAAGGATGTATTGCAATGGTATTAGAAATCAGCCCTATAATGTGTAATACTTAAAAGAGTTGGATTTATAGAAGCGAACTGTAAGGAGCATGAATGTGTATGAGAGCAAGGCAGTAACATAGCCACTTGTCTTCTTTTCAGCCATTCAAAGTTTTGGCAACTGACACTATAACTGGAAAGGCATTAGAGGCAGACATACACAATGCAATTCCTACTGAAAAGGTGGATGGAACTTGCTGTTATGTAACTATGTATAAAGGTAAGATTTGCAGATATCTTATGGTGGCTAGAAGTAATTTTACTTCTTTTTCCCTTTTATTGTATGATTTATTTAGAGCTGCTGTGAATTCTACTGTCATTTAGCATCTTGACCACAAAGTAATAGTTGCCATAGACTTTAGGTGGTGTTTCTAAAGCTGTTCTAGAATTTACTCTCTAAAATACATGAAGTATAGTTTAAGTGAATATGAACATCCAGGAACTATTCCGGTTTTTAAACTTCCTATTAGTAAGTCTTCCTTGCAAACTGGGTCATGTGTAATAGAATGTCAAATTTCCTTGGGGGAGATTAATAGAAGTACAGAGGTTGGGAGGAAATGAGAAGACTGTGCATTGACTCACTGGGGTTTATGCCTTCACCAGAAATTGTAAGGAAACTCTGTATTACAGGAGGCAAGGCTGTATGTATATAAAATCTAAAATAGATTCAGAAATTCATATGGTGTAATTTGAATTTAAATAGTGGGTTTGCTTACAAAATTTCTCTAGTGGCAAATGAGAATTCATATCTTGCTCTTATGTAGTTGATTTCAGTACTCTGCAGGGTATGGTTACCTCAGTAAAATGCTGGTTTTATCTCTGGAAACTCCTAGGACAACCCTACCTATGGGCCAGGTTGGATCGAAAACCCACCAAACAAGGTGAAAAAAGATTTAAACAATTCTTGTATTCATTGGAAGATTGTAAAGGTTAGTGAAAATTTCTTTCCTTCTATTTGGCAATGTAAGTTATCCAGTTGGAAGAACAGCTAGTCTAAATAGAGAAATATCACTGATCTTGCTCTGTTTTATTAATGTTGCTCTTTACATTGAAGAGCTTTAAACTGGAATAGGTAGCTATTTTCTTGAAATTTTAATTTTGGAAGTTTTAGCCTACTTAAAGGCAAAATGCTTCTTTAAACCATCCTAATTGTAGACCACTTGAGTGTGACAGATGTTGGTGCTTGTACAGCGTAAACTGGGACTACTGCCTGTAAAACAGTGTTTAGATCAATGGTATTTTGATAATGGCATTGAAAGACAACTAAAGCAAAGTTGGTTAACAGTTTGCCAAAAACTAAATGTTGCATTTATATGTCCAGAATTTGTTTGGAATATTGAAGAGGATTTCAAGCCTGTTCCAGATACCTGGATTCCAGCAAAAGACATAGAGTTCTCTAATGGCAATCCTTTGCCTGATGAAAATGGACATATGCCAGGTACCTATGATGCAGCACAGGTAAAATTGGGGAAAGGTGTGTGTGAATTTTTGAAGTGAATAAGAATTAGTTCCAGAGTTAAAAATAATAGTTCACATATTCAGAAAGAAAAAAATTGGAATGTAATTCACTCACTATCCAGAAAGGCTGTGTTCTTCTGACGCATAGAAATAATTGCAATTTGCTGTACAAACTTACAGACAGCTGAAGGTGTAATTGTGACATTTACATTCTTCTGAGATACATCAGTTTTTCTTTTTACTCTTTCTATTCGTAGTTAACTGTAGGGTTTTTCCAGTGCATGTAACAGGTTGTAGTATACATTTAATAACTTCACATATTTACTTTGGTAAAATGTGTGTTTTCTCGTAGGTTGGGTGCCTGTGGAGAAAAATAGTAAGCAGTATTGCTGGCACTCATCTGTTGTAAATTATGAGGCTGGAATAGCGCTGGTATTGAAACACCATTCTGACCCAGGGCTTCTGGAAATCAGTCCTGTGCCATTATCAGAAATTTTAGAAGAAACATTAGAGCTTATTGGGACTAATATTAATGCAAATCCATATGGTAAGTTTATATGGTCTGTTCTTAAATACTTTTTTATTTAGTGCTATTTTTGAGTTAAATATGCATTTTCTTTGTGTAAGGCTTTTTTAAAAAAGTTTTCCAGTAGAAACCTTCTTAGAAGGGTGAGAAAGGGCTGACTGAAAGAACTCTCACCCTAAAATACTCACCTTAGAGTTCCATCTATTAAAACCTCAGTTACTATAAAAATGCATTGTTTTAGTCTTTAAAAAATATTTTGAATGGAAAAGTTGTTTTAAATATTACTATTAAAATATTATTAAAAACTTTTAAGATTGTTTCTTGGTGCCTTCACTGTTTTTACTTGCTCTTTTGATGAATTGAAGTAGAAAATTTTATTCAACCTTTTTTTTGGAGCCCCTAAAGTTAGTCACAAATTGCAATTTTTAAATTATGAAATAGGAATTTTTTAAAGGAAATTACACTTAGCCTAAATTTTGGTTGTGGCTTCTTCCTCTAAAGGCCTTATAACGAGAAACCAATTAGGTATGAGCACAAGTGAGTTCTAACTTCTGCACTTTGCTATTAGGGTAACTTGGAATGATGGATAGGAAAAATAGTCCTACCTGGTCTGACCATTTTCTCAGTATGTAAAAGAATTGCTGCAAAAAGTTCTAATAGCTGTATTCTTAAATGAAGATTTATGTTAATATGAAAAGGCAATGCAGTTATTAACAGTCCAGTTTTAAGTATTCATGAGAAGACATGCTAAATATTCAGGAACTAAGGTGTTTGTGCCCTGGATCATGATCTGAAGCATGAATGATTTAGCTGGTAGCTCTATGGTGACTGAGGAGGTGACCACAGGGAAAAAGGAGACAACTGTATAAATCTCTGTGTCATGTATACTTTATACAAATGAAAATGAGATTTTAATAAATAATTATAAATTAAAATGCGAGGAGAGACAGCTGCATTTGGTACTTAAAAATAGAATCAACTCTTCTGTTAAATACAGGACAACGTTGTAGTATCTAACAGAAGTTGACAGAATGCTTTTAAGATACCTGCAATAACAAATGTGTTTCCTCAGTTTAACTAGCAGGAAGGTATTTGTTTCTTTAAACACAGGATTAGGAAGCAAGAAACACCCTGTACATCTTCTGGTACCACATGGAGCATTTGAAATAAAGAATCCACCTGCTTTGAAGCAAAATGACATACTGTCTTGGTTTGAAAGCTGCACTGAGGGTAAAGTTGAAGGAATTGTGTGGCACTGCCATGATGGGTGTTTAATCAAGGTAAGTATTTGAATGGACATGTGGAAAGCACTACAATATTTCATAAAATGTGAAGTATTGTATTTATTTGTTGTTTTTTCCAAGTTCTTTAACAGTAAATGTTCTTCAACATATGAGATGACAAAATTAGTAAAGCCACTGAAAGACTACAGTGACAATGTATTGAACTTTTCCATTCCCAACATGCTAATAAAGTAATTGAGAACATATTTTCTTGCATCTATATAGGAATCATTAGTTTTAAAGCTTAATTCTTTTATATAAAAACTAAGTTCATGTAATGTTGACTAATAGAACAAGTATTATTAATTAGAATGTGATAGTTGATTAATTAGCAAGTTTGTATTATTTCTGAAACTGTGCAGGACACCGTGGTTCTAGTTTGCCTTTTGTGCTTTGTTGCTGTTCGTGTTATACAGGTAACTGATTAATGGTTATAAGTGCCCTGATGCAGAGGATCCTAGAATCAGCAAACACCTGCACACCTCCCAAGTTGGGAATTGTTGTGTTACTCTGTCAAAATGGCTGAACTGATCTTCTTTCCTTTTATTTTAGCTCCATCGCCATCATCTTGGTTTACCTTGGCCGCTTGCAGAGACATACCTGAATTCTCAGCCTGTTGTAATTTCTTTTAATAGAACTAAATATGACTGTGACTTTGAACCAAAGAGTTTGTTTCACCATTTTTCAGAGTTGGATGGACAAAGATTTGACAGACTCAAAGATATCAAGTTTGATGCTTGAATTTTTTTTTCTTTTAAGTTAATTGTTGTATGTGCTGCATTCCTCTTACTTGTGTCTACTACAGAATTCTTCTTCATAAATAATATTCTATCTTAGGCAATAGCCAAAGTACTGTATTGTTGCCTAAAAGACGGGCTACCTGAAACAGAGGCTAAGACAAATTAGGAGTATAAAAGCAGACAATTTATTCAAGGTCTGCAAAGGCCTTGAAGGTACATTCAGGCAAGCAAAGCCCCCCGTCGGGGACGACACCCAAAATGGACTCCGAGTCACGAGCCCTTCACCTTTTATAAGTTCTGTCCCATTAGCATATTGGCCCTTAATTCTCCAATCACACCTTCAGGCGATGATGTTAACCACCCCAGTCCTGCTCCCCCCATCTCGCCGTTGTTTACATATATTCGGGCCCTAAGGCAGCGAACATGTCCTTGAACCTGTATTCAGAGAGCTTTGTTTTGGCTAAAGGTGCTGGGAACAGAGGACTTTTAGCACTTAGTAAGAAGCACAGAACTACAGCAAGTCACAGATACATGAAGAGTAAAAACTAGAAATACCTGAAGGCATCAGTATAATTTCAAGTTTATCCAAAATGACTAATTTTAAATAACAGAGATCTGACAGCCAGAGCAGAGGTCTAGCTTCCAGCATATTTATTTTCTGAAAAATCCTTAACTTTTGCACCCATTCCTGGAAACTGTTAGCATTAAGTGTAGGAAGTGTGTTGTCTAACACTGGTTGGTCCTCAAAGCTTTACTAATGAATGCTATCAACTGGAAAAGTTACATAGGTTGAGCTTCTACAAATGTGTAAATATTATGACACTATTATGTGAAGGTTTGAGATTTAGCATCAAGTTTCTTAACAGTAAAAGAACATATTTCAGGTGGGACCAGAATTAGTCCTAAAATTTTACCTTTTTTTAAATTATTTTAGAGTCATAACAGTTTCTTCTGGGGGAAAACTTCCTGATATCATTTAACTGTTCATCTGCAGCATTATGCTATTATTTGAAAACCCAGTTAACCTATATCTTACAGGCACTTGCACTATTTTGGGGCAAAAACGAGTAAATAATAGAAAATACACTAGGTTTATTTTGGAGATCCTAGTAAATGGAGAGAGACATGACTTGGCTTAATAATTCCCATTGACAAATACATCTCAATTTGGAAACTTCATCAAGCGCATATTAAGTATGATAAGGTATATAAATAATAAAGTTGAAACTGAATGATCATTTGAGTTGGCTTTATTTCATCTCTGCTATAAAAGTATGCATAAAATAGACAAAATGAAAAATCAATTATGTACAAAAATACCAGTGGTTTGGCTGAAATACTATAACTTCATTTTCAGTTTTTGTTCTTGGATTTTCTAACACTGAGGTAAAAATAACCAGGGATGTGAGAACAGACATCCAGCACACTGCCCCTGAGTTCAGAGTTAAACATTATGGTCACACAAGACAACAAGAGCAAATCACATACTCTTACTGATCTGGGCCTTAGCATACTTAGTATGCTGACAATTTATTAACTTTTAGGATAAGCCCAAGGTTTCAACTTCACCTGACACCTTATTACCCAAATTAACTGTCTGAATTAAAATACACTATTGCTCAGGATCTTGGAGAGGTAAAACTCACTTTTATTTTGACTGTTGTATATAAATACTGACCATGAACTGTTCAATAATCCCAATTCTGCACTCTTAGGTGTGTGCAAACTAACATAACTTTAAGAAACTTGTATAATTGCAAGATAAGATTTTTTGTATCAATAACGAGGATACTGAGCACTAGCCTAATCAACAGGACTGTTGGCTGGATTATCCTCCTGCATGCCAAGCTCTTCATAAAGCTGCTTCAATCTCTCTTCTAAGATAATATTTTTTTTTACTTCTTCATTGTAGTTGTATTTTAGATCCTCAAGTTCTTCAAAAAAGGAAGGGTTATAGGTTTCTAGTTCTCTTCTCAGCTCTTTTGTCTCTTCCTATTGAAAAGAATGAAGGAGTACCACCTTTATCCAGAACTTTGTTAATACCACACAACAGCCTTTTTTGCATTTTTCTTGAGAGGTTATATGATAAGAGAATAAGGATATTGTCTAAAGGCAAAAAACTCTTACCCATAAATAACACACCTAAAACAAAATTAGGCTTTGTAAACAATGTTTAGAAATCTACTTTGTCATTAAATGTTAATTTAGATATTAAACTGCTCTTTCTAGCTAACCATAATTTTGCTTATTGTAATCATCCTGCAAGGATGATCCTTGCAGCTCACCTCTAATTGCTGGTTTTTGAGCTCTGAAGCTTCCAGCTGTGACTGGAGGTCAGCCATTTCTGTCATTAGCTTGTCAATTTTATCTTTCTCTTCAATTTCTTCATGTCCTGCAAAAATAATGATTTTTTATGAGGTTTTAAGTAGTGAAAACCCATGGCACAAATAATCTTGTTTCAGTAATTCTGCATCTCCTGAAAGCTGAAACAGAGTGTATAAATCCAGTGTGGATCACCAAACATTCAAGTCACGTGGGCTTTTCCTTAGTTCTTGTATAAATTAACCAGTGGTGTCTTAGTTCCTGTGACTGAATGCAGTAGCCCAATGGCCAGTCTATTACCTCTGAGAAATATGACATGTGCCCTTTCTCTGAATTAAATGCAGGAAGTTTGGAAATATCGTAAGGATCTTGTTGCATGTATTCATAATTTCAAGAGGGTTTGTTTTGGCTTTCTTCTTCCAGTTATAAGGTACTGTGCTGCTCTATAGTGCTCTGTTTTTCCCATGGGACTGATGCCTGCTAGATCTTAAATCATTCACAGAGCTGGTAACTGGCAATACACACTCATTCTCTAGCAGCTCAGAACCCAAAGCAAAAGGTGTAGGAAAGAGGATTTCAATGAATGACTAACGTCTTACAGTCTTTTGAGGTTAATAAAGCAAGTGGGGGCAGAAACTACACACCTTCTTGTGAGGGGAAAAATCATACAAGGTTTGCAGCCTCTTGCTCAAAATAAATGATTATCGAGATTTTTTACTAAAAATTCCCTACAAAAAGCCTGTGTATGTACTCAAAAATCCAAGACCTTAATCTGCTCCAGTTTACACTACTTTGACATTAATACAAATAATTCTCCAGATTTATTATTACTTTGCACACACATACTAAGTAAAAATAGTTTTAGACCCTAAATACAGAAAGATCTTTATTTTAGGTATTGAAAGTTATTACCAGCTGCAGGACCTTCACTTGCATAGCTGTGTCTTTGGTGCTTATAGTCCCCCATCTGGTGCACTAGTTCTGCTTTTTCTTTCTCTAATCGATTATTAGTTAATCTGGAATATAAAACAATTTTAGTGTAATTTAAAATATTATTAAAATCTTTAACTAAAAATTGCCCTGGCAATTTCCTGATCATTCTTATTTCATGTATATTGGCTGAGGTATGTGTTATTTAGGAATACACTACCTTAAAAGCTGAAGCTCCTTGACAAGGTTTTGCTCTGTCCCTGCACCTTCAGGAAGATGTTTGAGAAGCTCAAGCTTAAGAGAAAAATTAAGAAAGTTTTATTCTTGAAAACAGTATCCATGGCAATGCAGTTCAGATAGAGTTCTCTTGGATACAAAATTTAAAAGTGAATGAAAAGAATACTAAGGACGTAAGCAAATACTAGGCTATCAGAAAAAAGTGTTCATGTACAGTTTCCACACACAAAGCTAATTCTTGACAGCCTTTTCAAAGTTAGTAAAGATCGTTGCTATGTATTTCATGAGGGGTGAAGAAAAAAGCATTTAGAGGTTAGATTTACAAAGAAAGTTGGATACATAGCTACATCAGCATAACATATACATATGCTTAAGAAACTGATATGCCTAAATCATTTAAATGCTTTAAAAATATTACTGATGTGCTTATTTACATACCTGGGCATCCAAGTTCATTTTGAAAGATAGTATGAAAAACCTGTGATTTTGCAATGACAACCCAAATGAGGGTACACTGACTAGGGTTGACCTAGTCTTGGTCAACCTCATTAATTGGCTAAAATATGTAAACAAAGCAACTATGACTGATAAAACCTATTAAGGAATGGATTAGAGAAAAAACAAGTACTCTGCCACTACAGACATTACAAAGACATAAATTAAGCATTCTGTTTTCAGAATTATCTGGCTAAATTTTACTCACTTGTTCTTTGAGATCTTGTAAATTTTTATCAGTGTTGTGTTCACGTTCTGTTGCTTCCTGAAGCAGCCGTTTAAGGTTAGCAATGCTTTGGGTTTTTTTAGTAATATCCTTTTCCATTTCCTTCAGCTTTGCTTCCTGCATTCTGGCAGTATTTTTATTTAGAGAAAGATAAGAGCAAAAGTTAATACTTTTGCAGAAACAGAGATGAAAATATCTTTTGGAGAATAAGTGCTGTAAAATATACCCTAAAATATGTTTGAGGCATGGGCTTTGAAATAATCACTGGCCTTATAAGTACAGTTTGCTGAAAGAAGCATTATGAGAAATACATTTTAAGCTTAGAATAAGGGCTTTTCTAGATATTACACTTCTGTGGATTTTTTTGGTGTCTACACTTTATTAAAGGGGGACAGGAGTCTTTATGCTATTGCACATAAACTCAACCTGCTGCTAAAAGGATGCATGTTACCAATGGAGTATGTGCACTACGTGGATCTTACTTCAATGTTATACCTTTGAAAATATTTTTCTAATGATTTAATATTTTATGGAAAATAATGTACTGAGAAAAGGGCTAATACAGATGCAGAAGATGAACACTCCAAGGCCAAAACTGTTCTGCAATAAATTGTTTACCCTGGAGGGACAGCAGACTGAGGAAGATTCCATTTTGCTTTGAGCTGTACAAGGCTACAAAAAGGTTTGTGTAGAATCTGAAATGTTGGAAGGTACCTCTGGAGATCAGGTAGCCCAGTCTCCCAATCCGAATCCATCTGGATTTTCAGATAGCAATGCAATGTAATGTCTGACATCTTGCTACCTGCCAAAGAGTCTTCTGAAAGGTCACTGGGATGACACCCCTTTGTCTGCCCTATGAAACACTCTGTTACCACATACATGCTTTGGTAGATGTGCTGGTGAGGTGGATTGCATGTTTAAGTTCCCCAAGCAGCTCCTCTAGTTTGGTAAGGTCTTTATATTTTTAACTTTCTTTAATTCATGTTAAAGTAAATGCAAATAGAAGGCTTTGTTTGCATGAGTTGAAATAGCAAGTACAGTTAAACATGACCATGTATTTTGTATCTATCTATACACAACTACATATTTCTATCAACTAAATAGCACCAAGTAGAAATGTTTTTCAGAAGTGAAGAATTAAATAAATACATGAAAACTGCAGTGCTGATACACCAGTTGCGAAGGGCCTACCATCTTCACTGCACACTCATACCCTCTTTCTCCTATGGCCATTAGCCACTTTTGTCCTGCAGTCAGTTTTGCCCTCCTTCCTTCCTTATACAAATTACGGTTATCATCTGGCCTTGCACAGAGACATCTTACCTCACTGGATAGTTCTGGGGAAGGTTAAAAAAAAAAAGGCTTTTTGAAGTCTCAGTGAAGTGAAATGGCTTAGCAGTATGTCAGAGAAGCACTAGACCCACTCAAGGGATTATGTGGGAATGCAAGACTGAGAAGGGGGTAAAATCTTGGACATCAGTGGTGATCTGACCTAGGATGAAATCAGGCAAGTCTCTCCTGCTGATTTTCTGCCCTAATAAGTTTACTGTCAGAGGTTCTGATATGTTCCATCTCTGTTTACCACTGTTAAATAGTATTTTTCCAACACATCATCTCACCCTGAAGTCATCCAGGAGTTAAAGGACTAAGTATTTCTTACCAAAAATTTGCTCTTTCCCATCCTTACGCAGGACACAGGTTGTTTTATGTCTCTTAATAGCATAAGCATTGTTTCATTTTTCTGTCCTTTTATTACATTCTCAATTCCTACCTTGTTACAATGGACTTCCAGCTTCTGCTGTCAGCTCCATCAAGTTGGCTCTCAGCCAAATTTAGCTTCTTAATTGTTTCCTCCAGCTGCACATTTAACTTCTCATTTAATATCTCCAAGTTATTCTTCTCTATTCGTAGCTTCTCTCCATTGTCAGCTTCCTATTGTTCAATAAAAGCAGAGGTTTATGGAATACTTCACCTCACATGAAGCACAGTATCATCTCAAATGACGGTGAGATAGGAAAATGCATCCAAGATTACCAGCACTACAACCTCCAGATTGGATGTTGGGCTAGACCTTGGTTATCTCCTCTCCACATATGGTGAAAAAAATCTGTCATAGCAATATCAGTGCCACATCAAATATTAAAAAAAATAAAAACCATATACTTACTATAACCAGTACCTAACGGAGATAAAGGGATGCATTACAATGATCATACCTTTTTCAGTTCTTTACGTAGTCTCTCATTTTCAGTAATGAGTTTTTCCATTCCTTTTGTTTTAGATTCATAATGCATACTCAGCTGGCCTTTCAGATCAAGTTTCATTTTTTCCATTTCAGACTAAATAGCAAACAGTTTGTTAAAACACATTTACACTGCTTAGAAAATTTCAAATTTCAGCAACTTAGCACAGTGAACATTTCATCACATAGATATATCCTTAAGGTACAAAATACCTTAAATCATGCAGTATGTTATGCTAAAATGAAGTTTTGCCTTTCTGCTCTATATATTTCATATCTGGCATTTTCAATTGTGTCAATTGTGCCAAGTTTTGTGCCAATCAGTATCAACAGGCTTGCTATTCCATTTTGTTAGTAACTTGCAAATAAACTTATCTAAATATAGTTACTGGAGATAACTCTGTACCTTTAGCCTCTCATTTTCCTGCTCAAGACCAAGTAATTTCTCATTAGAAACCACAGCTGGAGCTTTTTTCAGTTCTTCATTTTCTCTTTGGACTCTCTCTACAACCTTTTTCATCAAGCCAATTGTTTTTTCCAGTTCTGGGACTGTCTTTCCACTTCTACCAGCCTACAGAGTGGGGGAAGGGAAAAAGTAAAAGTAAGCAAATAGTTCATCTTAATATTCTGAGATACTCCAAATCTTATTTTATTCCTTGTTTTCCCATTGCAATTCATATTTATATAAAAAAGATGCTTTATTTTGCTATGACTTGAACCTAGAATTTCTTGCATACTTACCTCTCCAAAACATCTAATGATATATTCACCCCCGAAGTCAACAAATCAACTCCTTCATTTTCTATGTTGCCCAAAAGAACTGCAGTTAAAATCTGATGTACTTTATAAACTAAACTGAAACATCAGAAAAATAAATCAAAGAACTACTTAATTTATTAAGCTTTTCTTGTAAAAAAAATGTCCCCAATCCAAAAAACCATGCAATTGCTTAAATGCTAATACTGTTGGGGGCATGGGTGAGAAATGGCTGGGAGCTTGAGGGAAGAAAAAAGGGTCCTTTTTTAGTAACCCTTCTTCTGCTGAACTAAAGTGGCAGAGGAACTACATTTTAAAGCAAAAGTAGATCTCCCTTTCCAAAGGCATATATTCTTCTTGCAAAATAAATAAATGTGGGGGAAAATATGGTTATTCCTCTATTTTTCTTCTTTCACTACATTAATTAATGAGCTATGAAATCTGTTGGAGAGTCTTCAAATCTATTTATTTTCTCATCATCTTTGATGCAATTTCTTCAGTAATCATAATTTAAAGCTCCTGCTGATTCTAATTCTGGGGCCATAAGGTACCTCCTTTTCTTTCTACAGAAGTAAGGAGCAAAGTAAGTGGAAAATGGGGAGTAGTGTACTCCTGCAGTTCTACAAAAATGTATATAGCGATCAAGTTTCAGAAGTAAATAATACTTATTTTTCTTCCCTAAAATAACTGGCAGGATTAGGAGGT
Organism: Origma solitaria; assembly: GCA_013397895.1. Classification (NCBI taxonomy): domain Eukaryota; kingdom Metazoa; phylum Chordata; class Aves; order Passeriformes; family Acanthizidae; genus Origma; species Origma solitaria. The sequence goes on from VZRL01005485.1 coordinate 683,755, forward strand.
TTGTGTTGGTACACAGCAGAGTTAAAGAAAAACCTGTCACATCTTGCTGCCTGTGAATGGAGAGAGATGCAGGATTTGCTGTCTCCTCAGAACCTTTGCAGGAAACAGTTTTATAACTAAATTCCCTTGTCCAAAAACACCACTGCATAAGAGAGAGACAGATGCACAAGCAGTCCACGCAAGGCATGAGTAAAAGAATGAAAAATACATGATCTTTTCCAGGTACCCAGAAGCAGAACTCATTCTCCGTGTATACTGAGTTACAAAGAGCTATGAAGGCACTTAGGAGCTTTTATTAATTCAGCTTTTTTGGAAGGTCACACAAATAGTTTGATAAGTTAGCAGCAAGAGACATACCGAGCACTGCTGAGTACTTGTTTCCCTTTAACTTCTGAAATACTCTTCTATTCAGGTAGTTGACAGTAGTTAGGATAAAATTTAGCTGTGTCACCTTGCATAGTCCAACAAACAAAAACTTTCACTGACAGTTAACTTACCCTTTCTACATCTGCATCTAATCATTTACATAAATACATGAATATAATTTTCATTATTATGGCTGTAACCACTCTTTATTGTACAAATATGCTTCTGAAAGTAACCAATTCAAATGACAAAATAAGGCCATGATATTGCAAATATTTAACAGTGTAGCTCTAGTCCTGATGGTCCTGTTAACTTAATGGCATTAATTTATTATAGCATCTTGTCAATCAAATAAACAACAACAATTCATGTTTGCTTTTGATTGATTCCAAATAATTTAGCTTCAATAATACTTTGGGTTTTTTTGTATTTCATTTTCATTTAATTATGATGAAAAATGCTGTTAGAATACTCACCCCTCTAATGCTGCCCAGCTTTCGTTCAGCATCTGCTTTCTCTTTTTTCAGAAGTTCACACATTTCTTTTAAGTCATCTACTTGGTCCTACAAGTGAAAAAAAAGTAATAAGCAACTTAGATCTCAAATTGAGGTGAACATCTGGTGAACAAAATTACAGTTGTTTTACTTTGAAAAATTTAAGACAAAGCAATTTCCCATCTCAATGATGTTTTCCGTCATTTCTACCAGCCATTCAACCTTCTCATCTTCAGTAAAAACATGAAAAACTTATAGTATGTACAGAAAAAATACCCATTTCTTTTAAAACAATTCCCTGACCTGTGTGAGGGTAAAGGGGACTAAAGTAAAAAGATACTACCTTCAGTCTGGGCAAATCTTTATTGGCCTGCTCTAGTTGGAATCTCAGCTCAATGTTTTCAGATGACAATCTTAAATTTTCCTTTAAAACTTCTTGTTCTCTTCGATACTGATTATTTGGTCCTATTCCTGATGTCTTGAGAAAACAGAAGGGAAAAAATTATTATTAAATAGTAATGTACTAATACAATACAACTATCAGTTATAGCTGATTAAGAGCAACAAAGAATCAGTATTTTTCACAGAATGAAAACAAGACAGTAATATTACTGGTTTTGATCTAATCTGCTTTGAGTTTAACACCTTCTCTTACATTTCTTGAACTTGCTTACCCTTTAAGGGGAAGTTTACAAATCAGTATAAACCAGTAAAAATTTCATCAACTCATAATTAACTCTCAAACTATTCTGTAGAAATAAATCTGAAAGACTAAAAGACAAAAAAGCTACTGAATGTAGTAAGCTGTGACACTGTACCTGGGAACACCATCTAATTTCAAGGACATTCTCTGATAGTTTTTTAAGTAGTACATACATCATAAGAAATATCATTTACATCAAATGGATCAGAGAGCAAGTCAGGCAGACTAGTATAGAACCCTCATTTAATCTGTTAGTTCCCACAATCATAAGTCTTTATCCATGGAGCCTAGCAATTTCTACTACAAAAAAGAGTGCCTGGCATACCTTATATTGCCAATTCAAATCATAGTAATAAGGTAAATTATTATGCCTGACTAGTAAAGAGTAAAACCTTCTAATAATATAATGATCAGTGGTTTTTACTTATGATTCATTACTGTATGATTCATTACTTCATCACTAATAAGAGTAATCACGTACTTGCTTCATTAAAGCTTTTTTTCCCCTTAGTATAAATAATACGTAAGTCTCTTAAAGAATGAAGGATATCAATTAGCTCCATGTATCTTTGGGGTTATTTGCAAACTCTGGATCAAAATTTTAGAATTGACAGTAGCTTACTTGTGAGCTGATATGCATGTCTATTATGAAAATATAAGGTTTGCTTTATGGACCCCTTGGTAAGTGTATCAGTATCCCTACACACCATGCATAGGAAAGCACTGCTTTATCAAGATCAAACTATTCTATTTCTACATCATTTGTACTGAAGAAATGCTAGAGGGCCACTACAGTATCAAACCTCAGGCATTTCACAAAATTCTGGGGTAGTTTCAGCCCCTTCTGTACAGCTTTGATCATTTTCCTGTTTATTCTCTTCAGTGTGTTGATTCATTTCATCATTCATATTTATTTTGTCTGCTTCATAGTCATTAGCTTGATTAGGAGGTTCCCCTGAATCAGACTGATTGCAGCTCATTCTCTCAGTATCAGGCTCTTCTACACATTCGTCTTCATCCACATTTGACTGCTTGAAGATTTCTTGCTTCCTCTCCTCTTCTTCACATTTCTCATTAACTTTTCCATTACCAGGCTGGGTTATATTTTCTTCTTTCTCACTGCAGCTCTCTTTATCAACTTCAGCCATAATTTTGGTTTTCAGTCCTTCCCTAGAAATATCTGTGTCCTTGCATTTCTCACTGTCTTCAGGATGCTGTTCAGAAGACACTTCTCCGCTTGCATCCGCAGCAGGCTCCTGGCCTTCATTAGGCGGGATGCATGTTTGCATGTCTGCATCCTCATCTATTTCATTGCCATCAGTAATGCTATTATTAGTCTGATGTTTGATTTCATCCCTATTTGAAATAGACTGCTTGTGAAGGAAATTCAGATACTTTTGTTTACTGACAGTGATAGGAACAGACTTGGTCAGTTCAGTTTGGTCACAAGTGCTCTGATTCAAGTTGAAGAGAGAGTGAGGCATGAAAGAAAAGCAGAACACAGTAAAAGAAAACAGGAAATAAAGAAAACTAGAATGTACTGTTAAGTCTACTCTTGAAAGATTAAGATAACTTAATAATGCAAAATTTGCAATATAATCGACCTTGTAAAAATCAAAGTACAAGAAAAACACCTAATGTAACTGAAATGCAGCTCAGTATTTACCCAAACTCTGGGCATCTTAAATTTTGAATCAATATATAGTATAGAAGTAGTGTCTCCAAAAGTTGCAGACTCATATGTTTGAAAATATATTTTCCTTATTTCTCCACATATGCTAGGATGCTGAATATTCCAGCTTCAACCTGTGGGGCACCAAAACTTTAAGTTTTGAAGATTTGGGTTTTGGTCTGGAGGTTTTTTTTTGTTGGTTGGTTGTTTGTTTTGGGGGGGGGNTTTGTTTTGTTGGGTTTTTTTTAAACCACTAAAAGATGAGTATTTCATATCCTCCTGTAGAATACTGTCATTTGAATTAAACCAGCTAAGTGACATAGAATACCAAATAGAAAACAAATACTTTTCATGAGTAGTATTCTACGTAATATGGTTGCTTTATTTAACTTACCAAGGGTCTCAAAAATGTCTCTCTTGAACATTGTTTCTGCAATGCATGAAGTTTTTCCTGAAGATATTGATTTTTGAAATGTAAATCTTCTACAACAGAGTCTCGTGGTATTGCTTGCAGTGTTCTACATCAAAAAATGAATCAGGGCAAAATAAATGAATTGCTATTAAAGCAGAAAAACATCCTTTAAGGTAAACACACTGTGAACTTCTAGATTTTCCAGTGTTTCTAAGCTAGTTATTCTAAATCAACATTAACCATAGTTCAACTAATCGCCATGAATGGAAGATACTTGCTTTGGCAAAAAGGAATTTTCAGATGTGTACAGCTTCTATTACTAAGGTACATTATCCACTGTGGTAGTGGATACACTGATTGAGAATATACTTCCTAACTGCACTTAGCAGTTCCAGTAAATTTCACCAACTCTAAATTGTAGTTAAAATTATCCGCAATAGGAGCTGTATGCTTTTCAAATTGTTTAGCTTTTTAGAATAATGAACCAATGTTGCATATTCTCTGAACATGCACAGCTGCTCCCAAATAGTTTTGTTTGTTTATCACAGACTCAAAGAAATTTTAGAATTCCTGTCTCTTTTAGTTTGCCTATTAGAGACTATCTCAATCCACTGGTTTTTTTACTAATTTAGACTTTTCACTTTTTATAGATTCTTTTTAAAAAGTCTCTCACCTCATGTGCGCCACTTCATTTTCTAACTCTAGATTCCGTTTTCTTAGTTCTTCCACTTCTTTTTCCGTTTCTGTGGCTCTTACTCCAACAACACGGTCAACAGTGACACCAGTAGTTTTCAGTTTCTTCTGTAGAGCAATTTTCTCTTTTTCAGTCCTGCAACATCCAGTAAATTTACATTTTAAACCTTATTTGCTAATTTGCTTTCTGGGGGTGAAAATATTTTCTATCTTAAAGAATCCACATTTGCATTTTATTTGCTCACTGAACCACACCCCCTTTTCTGTTTAATAAGGTTACTGTAGAGACAGTAAAGCTTTACCAAAAACCCAATACAAACCCAAAAAAACCAATGGACATGAAGTCAGTATAATGCACATCATAAACCACTTGTTGGTCTTACCTTTGTTCTATGTGAAATTCAAGCAAGGCTTGCTATGAATAAATGCTATTTTGAAGCAGTTTCAAATCACAGTTTAACAACAGCTACAATCACCATCACATCTTTTATCCTTAAAATCCTGCCATTACTTTACTGAAATAAACATAACATCTACAGAGGGCATGGACATATAGCTGTTTGTTGAAAAGGCTACCATCTCATAATCCTAGAACTACAGAAACACTACATGTAACAGTAGCCAAGTATCCAGTTCTAGCAACCTGATTAAATAACACCACTGAGAAACAGACTGTCTTCATAAAGCTGTTATTTGCTTTATGAGGATGACAGAATGCTAAACCAGGAAGCATAATAAAGGACTTTAATTAATTTTATTTCCAGGCACTTCCTTCTAATAAAGGTTGTTGGCTTCTACAAGGGAAAGGATGCTAGAGGAGTTAGTAGCCTGCTGCTTGAAAATTAACTAATACTTTTAGTCTCAACAGCAATGTCAAATTCTCACCATCAATCTTATAACAAACTGCAATAATTATTATATATCAAACATATCTGGATTTCCCTTATGCCATAATTTTGTAGCGGAATCAATTAGAACCAACTCACTTTGTGTAAATTTCCTTCAACGTATTCAACTGTTTGGATAAAGCATCTGCTTCTTTTTCCTTTTCCCTTAGTTTGTTCCGAAGTCCTTCCATTCTGATTTGCCATTTTTTACTTTCATCCCATCTAATTATTTCCTCCTTGGAGCTCTGTGAAGAACGTAAACAGATTATGTATTTCCTTTTGATTCCTCAAAGCAAAACAAGCAAACACGTTAGATAACTAAGAATGATATATTCTTCATTTATCCACTTAAACCAGGAAGCCATAGCAGGCATATATTATTTGCCATAGCTAAGTAGCAGCTTCAGCTGGATACACTGCTGTGACTAGTGTCTAAAGCTAATGTAGTTTAATGCTCCTACCAAATTCTTCCTTAGCTTTTAATAATCATTTTACAAAAAAAGGAGTGAAGCATTTTATGAAACTAGAGGTGCTAGTGCAATGTGTCCTTTCACTTCAAATTCCACATTAGACAGATTTAAGAAAAGGTAGGTTTTTTGTATGGCAATTTACAACAGAGCTGTCTTCTGCAACTCACCAGGGGCTTGCATGCCCATGCTGCACAGCTTCTTCTACAAGAAATGGAGTCTCTGCTTAGAGTTAATAATTCAGTAACTATAAATTATACATTGGTTAAAACCTTTACCTATAGGATCACAAATGACTACTGAAAAATCACAGTCAATATTCCTGTAGGAAATTTTTGTTTTGGTTTGGGGTTTTGTTTATTTTTAGTTGGAATTTTTCCTTCTCTGGTTATTCCCTGTACTTCATTTTCTGTCCCTGCTCTAAACAATTACTGCTATTAAGAGACTGAATGAAATTAAAATCTTGGAAAACAGGAAAAATGCATGCCAAGTGTGAGAAAAATACCTCTAGACACAAAGCAACAGGTATTTAAAACATTTCAAATTAACTGAAAGTATAAATGCAGTACTAGAAAAATATTGAGTATCATACATAAATAGTCTGAATGTCATTACACCAGTATGTTACAATGTTCCAGTATACTTTATAATTAATATGAGAAGCCACTAATTAGTTACTGACATAGTAACAAGCAAGAAACCAACAAACAACTTATAAATTAACACAACTCCAATCGCTCAAAACCTCTTGTATGTGGAGATCACAGCTGCAAAGAATAGTCACTTATAAAGACATCATCCCTTTTAGGATTCACTCTTTTGCTCCTCAGTACTTTGTGTTTTTATTATTGCATTGATTTCACAAAGGCACATTTGGCAGAACTTATGTAATCAATTTCACTGATACCTAAAAAATCTTAGTTTTCTAAGACTTTGTAGAATTACAGATCCATTAGAAAAAGGCAGGAAAATGTTAAGATATCAGTACGAAGTAACCAGAGCAGTAACAAAGAGCGTGAGAAACATGAGAAGTTGCAGCCATGAAACTGCTTTTTATTGATCCAGTTTGGCTGGAAGGTTTTAAAAGAAACAGGGAGAGATGAACTGCCTTGGCTGAGGCTGATGAGGTCTTTCAAAACCATTACATAAATATCACATACCTTGTCTTCTCTTACACCCTTTTTTTCTGTTTCTTCACACTTTTTCTCAAGTTCACTTTCCAACTTTTTAATTTTTTTCTGAAGCACATCTATCAGATTTTGTTCATCAGCTTTGCTCTGAAAAATCAGAAATTTTTACAAACTTCAAGTTCAGTGACTACTAAAATCTTTTCTTGAATCAAAAAATAAGGATTTTAATTCCAAATTGGTAAAATTAGTTTAGAACCTAAATGAACTTTTAAAAATTATCTTTAAATTATTATAGTATTGCAATGTAGCTTTTCACTTGGAACGGAATAATCAGCAGCAAGTAGCTGAATTTTAAAAAACAGATGATTCTTCTGTAAATCCTTTACTTGTCTTCTAAAAGGGGAAATAAGGACAGCCAGGAAGAAGACAAAATACCATTTTTCCAAAAAGCTATGAAAGTGGTTATTCAACTCCTCCGACTCTTTCAAACATATTTCACGAAGCAAGTAATTCTTTTTAGCTGAGGCAAGGATAAAAGCTAATAGCTTGCATGAAACTCAGCTGATGAGGAAAAAATAATTTTTTTAATCAACTGTAAGATACTTAAATCTTTCACCCCACCCCCCAAACCAGCACATCCATACAGAAACCTGACCAAGATCAAACGTAGATTAAAAAGTCATTTCTACCTGAATGCTACTGCTTAGCCTCCTAATCCGGTTCTTCAGTTCATCATTTTCTTTTTCCATTTCATTTTTTTCCCTCAATATTTTAGTAAATGCTTTTTCTTTTTTCTGAAGTTCTTGGTTTAACTCATCCCTTTCATCAGACAAAGAAGTTTCCTTGTTTTTACTCATTTTAAGATTATCTGTAAGTTTTGCAATCTGATTGTTCAATTCCTCTATCTGTGTCTAAAAGAAAAAAAAAGCCAGCTAAGCCCCCAGATCAGGCAGGTCAACAATACAACAAAGCAATACAATGATATTACCTAATACTCACCATAAGGTCCTTTGTTTGTCTGTCAACAATCTCCTGGACATTCATATATGCCTCTTTTTGTGATGCAGCAGCAATAATTTGCTGTTCAGCATTAGCAGTCATTTCTGCTCGGAGTTCTAGAAGTGCTTTACTCAAAGCCTGAAAATAATTAATTTGTTTTGGTAAGTGAAGATGCTGCTACAAAACCAGAAAAGGCAATTATATTTTACTATAGCATATTATATTGTGCCTCTTGCCCAGCTACACAAAGAACAGTTAAGCATTAAGGAACATTTACTATTTAAGTGACACAGAGATTAATTTTTGTTGACTAACTTTTTGCTGGTTCTCTTTTATGGCCAACTGGCTCTTCAGCTGTTCCACCAGGTTTTTCAGTGTTGCTGTAGGTGCTCTATTATTTGCTTCTTTTTGGACCTCTAGTTCAGCTTTTACATTTGCTAATTCCTTCTCCTTCTGAAATAAATTGTTCCTCAATTCATTTGCTTCTTCTTTCATTTGTTCCACATCAACTGTGTGCTTTTCTTGAAGCCTAATAAAAAATAAACATTAATAGTGTACAGTGTAATAAGTTAGCAAACATCAAATAAATCACAAAAGACACAATGTTTTATTTTATATTATTATTAAAGAAAATGACACTTAGATTTGGAGACAGCAAAGAAAGACTGACTCAACAAAGGCAGCCTCCATTTAATAAGAGTTACTCATGAAGGTCAGCAAAATAAGATTAGAGCATTGTTCATTTTCATTCTTAGCCCTTACAGGTAAAGAAAGCATGATACTTTTTTCCTTTTAAGCGTGGGTTAAACTTTCATGAGTTTAAACTTGTTCAGCAGCAAACCCAAATGGATGTATCATGGGGAGAAAAATGACAAAACACAAGCCAGCAAGTACTATGGTAACTTAAAAACAACTTTCTTTTTCACTAAATGGCACAAAACTAACAACTAAAAGGCTTTTTTCCAAGCCACAGGTTTTCTGTATTAGCCCCAGGGAAGGGCTACAGATTAAAAATAACTTTTAACTGCCAAATATACTAAGGCTTCTGAGATTTTTTTTTTTTTAGGCTGAATCTTAAATTCAGCAAAAACATGTTCAATTTGATAGATCAGTCCTGTAGTACCAATACATAATTGACTTGAGCCACTCCAGTTGTGACGTATATTAATAGTCTAAAAACTTACCGGGCTCTGATAGTCTCAAACTCATTGATTTTCATTGCAGTAATTTGTTTTTGTTTCTCCAAATCAGATGATGTTTTCTTTAATTTTCCAACAAGTGAAGCAAGAGAATTATCCTGCTCTGCTACAGTTTGCTCTAAGTGGTGAAAATATCTGCTATTGGACAGGGATATAGAAGTCTTTTTCCCTAACTCCTGTAAAACAGAACAAATGCATGTGATAAGCATTTTAAGCTTTAAGTAAAATATAAGCATTACTGATGCATTTTCAACTCAATCCTAAAAACAATCAAGCATTAATAGCTACCATTTACTTACTGAGAGGTGATTTTTAGTTCACAGAGAAACCAGTCACACTGGTTTGAAAAGAGCTTTGTACATCTAATGATCAACAGAATACAGTTAATTACAAGTTTCATCTTATGAGAAAGTGCAGAGAGAAATTTTGTGTTGAAATGGGTTCGCTTAATATAACCATACACAGTGAATGAGAAGAACAGAAAATATCTAACTCTCCGCTAGAAATCTACATAAATTAGGATGATATGCAAAATGCCCGTATATGCTGAGGTGGTAACATTGGTTTTTTACCCTCAACTTCTAATCCATCTCTTGTGACTTCTCTCAAGAACAATATAAAAACTGTATATCAATCACCCATATATTTTTCCTGTCATCACTTATTACTTATTGATTTCAAAACTGTTCTTTTCAGCAACAAAGTAAAAAAATATATGAACAACTTCAATAATTCCACAAATACACATGACTCACCAAAGCAGTCTCTTTGAATTTTTTAAGGGAATTGTCAGTGTGCAAATCTAACTTCTGGTGTAGAACTCTTATGTCTTCTGCATGCTTCTTTGCTATTTCCTCTTGTTCCTGTTAGTTCAAAATAAAACTCTAGTGATGCACACTATCACAGAAAGTCATGAAATTACAGTACCGTCAAGTTGTTTATTCAGTCATTGCTCAGCATTACTCCATTACTCATTGCTCAGATTTGCCTCCAATTCTGGAAGTTTTTTTAAATTCTTTTCTTCTTGCTATGATCAATGATTATTTTTTCCTTTTTAACACTACTAGAAAAAAATCAACTGTTGCAGTTTTGAGTTATGTAGCTAGTAGTCAGGTGTAACAGCACAGAGGCTGGAGAACAAAACAGTTGCCTTTGGTCTTCACCAACTCTCACCATCAGTACGGACAGTGATATCCATACTAGGTACATTTCAAGTTTATTTACTTTGGACTATGGTGTGATCCCATGGATTGAATGTTAGCACACAGAGCACAACAGGCTATTTTAAGACTGCATCTTCTGCGGATTTTTCTAAAGGAAAAAACTTGATTTCTCCCAAAAGAAATAGCTACACCTGTTAAGAAAAGCACACTAAGTGAAGATGATACAAAGTCTGCTTTGGAAGTATGCTTCTGATCCAAACACACAAAAACCAATGCATGTTTAGTCTTGAAGTACCTCTTTGACAAAAGGCTCATACTTTAAAATATGCTTTATGGATATAAAGAAAATAGAATATGAATTATGCTTAAATATACTGTTTATGCTTTAAAAAATGCTTTAGTTTAAAAAGTGCTTTAAGAAGAATGTTATCCATAAACACATCTTTCTTGTACCTTCCAAATTCACTACCAGATGCAGTCCAGAAATCTCTGTCGCAAATACTGAAAAATCCCAAAGAAATATGCAAAGTATACTGAGACGACTTCAGCAAAATTTTAAGTTTCTTCTTGCCACACTACTTTAATTCCTAGACAGACATTACATACTTATTCTCTCAACTAAGCAAACCTTCTATTCAAAAAAGCTAAAAAATTCTACATGAACTTTTCACATATAAAAGAAGTAATTGTCTCTGTTCTATGTGAGTTCAGAAACTTTTTTTAGATTTCCCTAGCAATGAAAAAAATAAAGAATCAACTAAAACAACTTGAGAATGGAAGAAATTTCAGAGAAAAAGTTTAACTACCTCTCTTGCTTTAGCAAGCATATGTTGGTATCTTTTTAACACTTCCTCCTTTTGATTTAATCTTGCTTGCATATTTGCAATGGTTTGATGAGCAATTTTAATGGCGTGATGGTACTCTGAATCATCTTCTTGTTTGCTTAATTCAGCTCTTATTTTCTCTCCTGATGTAGCAGGTAATCGAAGTCTTAATTCATTTATAACTTTGTCTCTTGATATAACATTTTGTTCAGCTTTCCAGAGAGCGATTTCCTTTTCTTTTAATTTCTACAACAAAACGCAATTTCTGCATTTTCAGAATTCAAATACTGCAAGAAGATCTTACTTTTCAAGAAATGTACCAGAAAGATTTGTCTAAATAGACTTATAAACACAAGAAGTTTTGTATTGGGTTCTGTCTGTATGGTATAACTATTAGATGAAAATGTCCCAGAATATCACTACTGTGTCTTTATTTATTATTTGCTTGGCACAAGACAATTTAACAATTCATTTTGTGCTACCAAATTAAGAAACCGGTGTTTTACAAATTATTTAATAACCACTAACTGTCTTCTGTAAGAGAGTAGCAATTTAACAACCCAAAATATTCTGTAACACTTGCGAAATTTAACCATATATAGTCAACTGAATTTTGGACAGCAAGAGCATCTTATGCTACTAAACAGATTAATAAAAACATTAGAAAATTCTCCTCTATTATTTGTTCCAATAGAAAAAAAATTTCTTTTTATTGATAGTATGATTATATTACTTACATTTTCTCTGTGTTAAGTATGCCTAAATGACATTTGAAAAAGGGTATTTTTTCATAGAAAAAGAAGGGCATGGAAATACAAACTTTGTCACTTTAAATTACAATTTATACATTTAATTACCTCCTCCAGAGATCTGCAGGTTGCCCTAGTTTCCAGGATTGTTTGAATCTGCTCCTGAATCTTTCTCAAAGCCAACTCAAGTTGCTGTGGGATTGGCAAACTAGGGTCTGGAACTGAGCCTGTAGCCTCTTCTAACTGCACAGAAAGATTCACATTCATGTGATCTGACAGCTCTGAAAAACATGCTTATGAGTCTATTTTTAGTGCATGTACCTTTAAAGCTGTGCTGAGTATTTCATTTTGTTGATGATCATACTGGTCTAACTGGCGCTGCAGTTCTACTTCTCTCTGGTCCCAAGCCATTTGCCTTTCTTCATGAAACTGCAACACATGTTTGATAAAAGTAGTTTACTTATTGAAGGCAATGGAAATTTTATAGCCAACTTCAACAGAAAAATAGTTATCAAAAAGTAAAACACTCAAATGAGCTATTAAAAAGAATTATGAAATGAGGATATAAACACCTATGTTAAAAAAATGAGAAAATCACTTAGTAAAATAAGGAACAGAATTTTTTAATAGCATGAAGAAATACATACCTTGTTCTGCTGTACATTTTCTTCTTCCAGGTTACTGATTGTGCATTCATATTCAGAAATTATATTCCGCAAATACTTCACCTCTTCCTTTTGCTTGACTAATTCTCGACTGAGTTTAAGTTCCTGCAGATGGAGTTCCTCCATTTTCATATGCCATTCAATTACCTTGCAATGAATAACACACAGTATATTATAATTTACCACAGGCCAACTAGATGCAGCTTCATTCTTTGACTTTGAGGCAGGATGGAACTTATCAAACTAACTGGAAGACAGATATTCTGCCTTTTTAAGCTTCTTCACTTTTCTTGAGTGAGAAAGCATGACAAGAGTATGAAACTGCAAGGGGAATGACTGATAAGTGCAGCAGACAACTGGAGTGGCAACAGGTTTCCTTTACACGGACAAAAGCGCATTGCAAACAATTTTCAAATTACCTGAGTTACACCTTATGTATCTGTCCAGACAGAACAAAAAAATATGCAAGAAATTTGGTTTTTCTTTTCTAAAAGAGCAAAAGGATTCAAAACCATTAAAACCTGTACGCATTAAAAAAAAATGCACACGTGCTAAGAAGAGCAGACATATGTCACAATGCTCTAGAAAAATATTTGAAAACTGACTTAAAACTAAAACATGCCCATAACATTACAACCATGGATTGCTTACATGCAGACAACTTTAGTCATAACAGATACAATCATATTATATAATATACAGTGATCTTGAAGACAAGTGAGAAAGCCTTAAGATTTCAAGGCAACATTGCTTACAGTTGCAAAATATGCTCAATCAGAATTACATGAGCATAGTAACATTTCTGATCATGTACTACCCATGGATTTATTTAAAAATACACTGCAAGCTCATGGAAAAGAACTTCAGAATACTGCTCTGTATTTAATTTAATTCATTATTTAATTGTATTAATAATTTAATTCAATTTAATATAACTGCATTTATAGTTAGCCTCTAGTTCCTATGTGACTTAATTTGGCATAAAAGATAATTAGTAAATATAACTGCACTGATTTTTACAGAAAACAAAATATGATAGCTGTCATATTCTAACTGTATTTTGAAATTAGTAAGTTTTGCGTCAAAACATATATTCAGAGAACAAACTGAAACATTACTGAAATGTAATTTAAATGCAGATCAGATAAACAAAGCTACTCAAAGCCAAAAAATCACAAACCTTTTGAGCTCCTCTTGTATCCTTCAAAGCACTTACTAATTCTTCTAAACTTTTCAGTTTTAACTCCAGCTCTAATGCTCTGTTTTCTGCATTTCGACGTTCCTGCTGGGCCTGCTGAACTTCTTCTAGGATTTTCAGTTTGTCATTCTGTAGCTGAATCATTGTTTTAGAGAACTTTTCTTGCTGTGCTAAAGGCAGAGCACCACTGAACTGTCGCCGCAAAGACTGAACTGTCTGTTGGAGATGTTTGGTTCTATTTCTTCCTTCAAGTCGAGCAAAATATAAAGCTTGATCTCTCTCATCAAGCTTCTGCTCTAAACGTAGATTATGGATCTCCATCTTCTGTAATTTCACTTTAAACATCTCCAATTTGCCTACAGCAACAGATTCACGACCTTGAAGGGCTATGATATCTTGATGCAGTTTTGCAATAACTGCTTTTTCATCTGACTGTGCCTAAGAACAAAATTGATAGAACAGATTTATTTTTCATTTTGAATATGTTAATGCAGTTTATATGTAAATATAAAGAAGCAGCTTTTTTATTTTATATACTACTTATATTTTATTCCACAGAGAAGAGCAAGAATTAGCATCTTAACAGGCTTTTAGTTTTTTCACTATTGTTTCTACAGCCTCATTTTAGAAGTACACCTTTTCAGATACTGATCTTAAAAATGGTCTCTTTCCAAAATACTAGAAACTGAGGAAGAAATGTATAGCTAAACTTAGAAAATATGGTAATGTAAAAGCTGACAGAAATGTGGGATTTAAGGACTCAAACCCTTCTAAAACATGAAACCAAATCCCAATAAATTGTTTTAGCTAGTAAAAAAACAAAATAGTAAGTCTATTGCAAATCTTCAATATTTACAAGTAATTTCTTGTAAAAAAATTACCAAACTTTCCTGACCATGAATTTTTCCTTGCTTGTGAGCTGTTAATGGTACAGGAACAAATATTACCTAAACAACATGGAAAAAGGTCAGGATCTGTTACAGCTGCACAGCTAGAAATGGACTAAATGGAGAAGGGAATCATTAATGTAAAACAGAACTTTTGAAAGGGTGTGGGCACTACAAGGACTAGCTTGCTAAGACGCTTCTGAAATACTTTTGCAGTTTTCTAATTCACTGCAAAATTACTTTGTTTTTCTCACTCCAGGAAATAAAAAAATCCAAACTGCAGTTTTAATAAAGGCTGAATTTTACCTGATAATCTAAAATTTGCATTCTAAGAGATTCCACTTCTTTATCTCTGTATTTCTGGCGTGCCTCTAGAGCTTCAACTTGTGCTTTTGCTACATCAGACAATTCTCTTAACCTTCCAGGGAAAACAAGAATATTGTGTCACTTGAAACCATTGAATGACCTATTACATTTTTCTACATAGAAGATGCTAAGGAAAGATACTTAGTATGTTTCTTCATATTAAAACATTTGGATTTCATTCTTTTCAGCATACTTGTCTCTATTACTCAGAGTTCTGCGAAGGAAAATTCTTCTTCTGTATTGCCTCAACGTTTTACAGAACATTTTCCTGTACATTATACAGAAGTTTGCTAGCAGTAACCTGCTCCAGAAAAAGAATGCCACAGTTGTTTTTTCTTTTACCTGAACTAAGCATCTCCGTTCTCTATTTTTCTCTCCCACTGCAGGACATAAATACTCAACATTTTCTAAATGCTCAAAAAGTTTCCTTCTCAATTCCTTTCTCTGCTTCCCCAAATCTAATCACTTATTTGCAGTGCCAAAAATCACTGCAAGTATCCCTATAGACTTTGCTAGTTTCGGAATATAACAGGATCATATTAATTACTCAAGACAAATGTCCACATCAACATATCTAAAAAGCTCAGTTTTTCAATTTATGCAAAGTTAATCTTTTTTAAGTAAAGGCAAACCTCCCTCCTACTGTAGCTTAATCTTTGAGATATGAGTCTTTCAATGTAAAAACTGCTTTCCAATTAGTTCTATGAGATTTTCATACATATAATGGGGGTTGTGGCACAGAAACAAAATCAACTTTTATTAGTTTGAAAATACTATTATAAGTATCTAATTGCACTCTTACCCTATCTATCCAGGCCAGAACTTAATTCCTTGCTCAAATTAAAATTACACAATCGCATTCTTTATAGTCAGGAATTAAATGCTTCATTTTCAATGCCAAATTTGGCATATATAAATGCTAAAAAAACCAGGCATTGAAAATTGGATGTTAGTGATACATAAGTAGTGTATTACATACAACTAGTATGCCTAAATTTCCACACATTTCCAAACATACTGCATTCAAAATGTGTTACTTCAAAACTTACTTTGATACTTCAATCTTGAGCTCCATCTCACGCTTCTCTAGGTCCATGATTTGTCGTCTATCTGCATCACTTACTGCCTTACTTACACTCTTTGACAGGTCATCTCTTAATTCCTGTTCCACTTTCTGTGCCTCAAGATTGATTTTGGTGAGCTTAAAAAAATCAAAACCAGAAACAAACAAACAAAATGGTATCCTAAGCCCATAACTGCTCGAGCTCTGTAATGAAATAGCAGTGCCAAAAGTATTTTTTCTTTTTCAGTCATTACAACACACAGTTCACCTGTATTGAGGCTGTGTTCATAAACCAAGTTCCTTTACTCTCTGCTTAAACATCTTTTTGTTTGCAGGGTTGCATACACATAAGAACAGATACACGAATTGGCACAGAACAGGATTCTAAACTAAACACAGTTTTTGTCAGTGAATTTTCTTAAAACCATTACTGCAATAACTTGCTCGTAAACTAAAATGAAAAATAGAAATTACTGTAAGCACTTTAGGAAATGAATACATGACTTCTATTCCTGTACTATAGACAATGTGTGGCACGGGGCATAGTCAGTCTGTAATAGAATCACAACACCATCATTTGCACAAGGGATGTAAAGTTCTAACTTTTTTTTAATAATTAGTAATTATAAGGAAAAATTAATTAAAAAGAGATCATATGAATTAGACAAAAGAAATAACAGGTCAGGAACAGACTTTTTTCTTGCAGTCTACTGGCAAAAGTAGGAAACTATCTTCAAGATGCACATTGTGTGTTCTACAGATATTAGCTAACATTTAAAATAAACTGACAAATTAATTAGTTATACTTTTACCAATGTCCTGTACATGCAAAACTGAAGCTCTTAAAGGCAACTATATTTTGCATCATAAGCTCATTTATGCACTTATTTATTGATACAAAGTGATATTATTGATACAAATAATTTTTGAAAAAGCTCAAAAATATGCTTCTAACATCTATCATATTAGATTATTAAATCTCAGTAGATTTACCTCAGTAAATTTTGTTTCCAATTCAAAATTACGTTCTTCTATTTGTCTTACAGTACTCCTTAAATGTTCATACATCCGTTGTGAATGTTCTGCTCTCTGTCTTTCATTTAGTTCCTTCATTTCCAACATTGTGATTTTCTTAGAAATGGACAAAATGTCACTGTTGGTTATTGCTTTTGTGGCTTTGTCCATGGCACTGTCATCCCCTACAAGAAAAATTTTAAATTAGGGAATATACAAGCAGATTCAACTATGAAAATTATTTCCACCATGAAACTGAAAATGAGTTTTGTGAACATCTGTATTAATTTTTTCAAACTGGACACATGGTGATCTTGCCTTATTACTTGTTTGAAAAGTATGTAATTTGAATATAATACTACTATTAATTATAAAGGCATATGTCTGCAACCATGGTTAATGAGACTGATAACTATTTTCAATGTAGCCTTTCACTTTATCCTTAATATAACTGGTAAATCTTCAGGAAAGTTAATTTAAAATCTGTAAAAGAAATGGGTGAATGAGTTCTTCTTGAATAATGGGAATGTAAGCTATACAAAGAAACCCCCGCCATAAAGAAATAATACGTTGTTATAAGGCATGAAACCAGCAAAAAGAAATCACTTTCTTGACAACCTCTGAAGCACTATGACTGACAATCAAGTTGGAATGTATTAAGAAAAAAAATTCAGGTGAGGTTGCTTTAAATGCTTTTAAACCCTTGACTCAGTAACCCAAAAAGAGTCAAAGTGGAAGGGTTTCCAGAGAAAAATACCAAACTTGGTTTTAGTCAAATGAAATATACAAATAAAAAAATTCAGCAAGAAAACTAAGACCATTACTGAAAGACATAAAATAGTTTGCATTTTTTTAATTTAGGTTAAGATACATAAATTTTAAAATATTTTCAAATATTTCTTTTAGACAGGATATACCATTTGGTTTTTAATATTGCAATATAACTTTCATACTTGCCCAGTTTAGCCATCTGTTCCCAAGCCTGTTCTACAGTGTGAAGTTTCTCTTTCGTGATCTCCAGTTCCTTATTCAATGAATTTATCTGTGCTTTCAAGGACTCATTCTCATGCTGTGTGACAGAAAAGTTGCAACACAACAGCAAACTATTTAATTGTAGCACATTTCTTGTTTAGTGTCTATGAAATATTTCAGATTAGCAGACTTTACCCGTGTGTGACCCATAACCTACACACAGATGGCAAAAGAAGAGTGTAAGTTTCCTCCTAAGTGTAAAAATGTCTTTGTTCTCTGTATCTTACTGTCACAGCCAGAAATACTGTGAATTATTTATTATCAGCGACTGTGATTCCTGCAGTGTCTAGGATTAGATGAAAAAAATCTTTGTTTGCCATACTAAGCACCTCATTAACAGTGGGAAAGAAGTACTTCTGGAGGATATTTCATCCCACACTGGGTGCTTCATCTTGCGCATAAATACCTATTGGAAACAGATCACACATTTTTTTTAGTTCTCTTAGGAATCTAACATGATGCCAAACATTACTTTTGTAAATGTTCCTTCACTCCAAATAGAAACACAAATTTCTACAGTAACCAATAAAGCAAATTGAATACTTCATATTAATTTTCTATTTTTAGTTTTCTGGACACATTTTTAGTTGATAAATGGGTCTCTAGCTCTATGAAGTTGCTGAAATAGACAATGCAATTTTTCATACACGCAAAATTCCATAAAACAGACATAGGAGCCATTCATTCTTTACCATCCATGAAAAGAGGAAGGTAGTAATGTATCTTAGAAGCCAACTTCAGTTCTTGAAAAGCAACTCCCTTCTACTCCAGAATAAAAATTCACGGGAATAGTTAAATATTTGCAGTCCCTACAATATTTTGCAAACACATTATGAACAATATTTGGGGGGTTTGGGTTCTTTTATGGAAGTAAAATTCTAAAGATTTGCTCTTTTTGGAACTACACATTTCATTCCTGTAAAAGCTGGGAATTAGTAAGAGCACATACTTTGAGAGAAAGCTTTGAAAGTGTTTACATTCATTCTACTTTCCTTATGACCTCCAAAACTGAAGATGATAGCAAATATTCCTTCTGCCAGCCTTGTTTTAGTAATCAAAGAACAAAAAATAATTTCTGAGGGAACATATCCAATGCTTAATTTAAAGAGCAAACAAACAAAAAACCAAAGAACCAAAACAAAATGCTTTTATGTCTGCCCATTGAAATAAAATCTGGAACTCTGTGTACGTGTCTTAATCCACTGAACAATACAAGGAAAGCAAATTAAAAGTCACACTTGCTCAAACATTTCAGACCCACTATGAAACTGTTCTAACCAGCAATTTCAGTGCTGGGACTTCTGTTCAATCATTCTATTAAGTCAGGAAAAAAAGCAAAGCAGAATGAATATATAATAACTTTTTTTCACTTAGGGTTAAAATGTAACACAAACATTACCTCCATGTGTTCCATGTTTGTGGTCCGTTGGACCAGCAAATTATCTTTTTGTAACATCTCTCTGTATTTAGCAGTTAATGCATTGTACTGCTTATTGGCCACTTCTAGCTCAGACAATGGCACACTACCGTCCAGCACTTTTTGCAGAGCTGCAATCTTAAAGCAAGCCATTTCCTATGAAAATAATCAACACAATAGGTTACTAAGGTCAGCTAGAAATTTAAATATAAAATTACTACACATAAGAAGAATACTACTTAATATAGTGCTTTAGACATTGGTTTATGTTCCTAAATTACCAATCATCTTCAAAATGGCGTGCACTAAACACGGACAAAATTTCTCTGATATTCCAACTCTCTGGGTAATTTTATCAATAGTTGCCTCTCAAGGCACTGTCAAAACCTATTTTATAAAATTAATACAGGCCCTAGCAACCTGCAAGGCCAAAAGGTAAGATTTGGTTTCATATGATGATCATAGAATCATAGAATGGTTGGGTTGGAAGGGCACCTTGAAAATCATCAAGTTCCAAACCACTCTGCCATGGGTAGGGACACCTTCCACTAGACCAGGTTGTTCAGACCCCCTATCAACCTGGTCTTGAACACTTCCAGGGACAGGGCATCCACAACTTCTCTGGACAACCTATTCCAGTGCCTCACCACCCTCACAGTAAAGAATTTCTTCCTAGTATCTATCTAAATCTACTCTCTTTTGGTTTGAAGCCAGTCCCTCTTGTCCTGTCACTACATCCCCTTGTCAAAAGTATCTCTCCACATCTCTTGTAGGTTCCCTTCAGGTACTGGAATGCCAGAATCAGGTCACCCCAAAGCCTTCCTCTTTTCCAGTCTGAACAATCCCCATTCTCTCAGCCTCTCCACGTAGCAGCCACACTGCTTTGGATGCAGCTCAGGACACTTTTGGCTTTCTGGGCTGTGAGTGCACATTGCTGGATCATGTCCAGCCTCTCCAACACCAGCACCCCCAAGTCCTTCTCACAAGGCTGCTCTCCATCTGTTCATCCCCAGCCAGGTGCAGCCTCTTACAGTTGGCCTTGTTAAACCACATGGGATTTCCATGGACCCACTTCTTGAGCTTGTCCAGGACACAATACTTACTTAAACAGAAAGAGTATTTCTACAAGATTTGTAACAGCAATTAGCAAACTTTAGGGTAATGCATTCAAGAAACTAGTACTAACTCCATTTAAAAACAAAGGGTGTTTATTTTCAAATCGTAAAAATAAAAATGTGTGCTATTACTACTATTAACTATACCTTGAATCGTTGCAAGTTTCCAATCTTCCCTGTAACTGCAGTTTCCATAAGTGTTATTTCACCCTTTAATTTCTCATTTTCTTTTCTGAGGTGCCGTTCCATTTCAAGTAAAGTGGTACATTGCCTTGTTAGTGATTTTTCATTTATTCGTAAAACAGTTATTTTTCTATTATTTTCTGCAAGTACTTTCTTTGTTTCATCAGGATCCATCTGAAGTGCATCGAGTAAATTCTGTAAAACATATTTTTAACAAGAACGTTGTACAGAAATACGGTAAAGCACAACTACATACACAAGTTTTCTTGCATACTTTTTAATCTAGGTGGGAAAATTCCATTAATCTGTCTGAATTCTTTTTTGCTTACAAAATATATACACACACTAAACACATGCTCAAGCACACAATATTCTAAGAAAAAGATGAATCTTCAGAAGCTAAGTACACTTGATTGACTAACTGGAATTTTAATCAGTGCTGACATTTTCAAAATTTAGAACAAGAATGGTTCTCTGCATTCACTGTCATCAGTCTTCCCTTTTATACTACAATAAAAAAAAACCATTGGAACAATTGTCTAAACAAAATAGAAGTCCTGTAATTCCAAACAAACCCTAATGGTGTCCTACTTTGAAGACCAAACCCATATTTGTAAAGTAACCACAGGATCCCTCCTACAGAAACATTTGTGTGTATGTGTGCACATGTGTTTGCATGGATGTATAAATCTCAGGAGGGGCAGCAGTGGGGTGAGCAAACTATGGCAACTCAGGTCACAGAAGTCATGTGAGCTTTAGCTTTGCTGTCACACACATCAGCTTGTCAAGGAGACAAGTAGTAGAAATTGGAGCTGTTAAAACTCCACTGTCCAAACATCCACAATTGCTTTCAACACCCTGTGATATCCTTGCTCTGTGTCTGCTTCTCTAAAAGGACACATGTGGCCTATATGTCTTCAGTTAAATTTTGCAAAGTGCCCAAAGACACCCATAGCCATCTATAATTGCACGTGTCTGTGATTAGACACCTGCATCAATTCCAGAAACATTTAAATACCACCAATACATTGCAGTTTTCTTGATGTAGTATTGAATTCAGACTTGGTGGAAGTAAATCAAAATAGCAAGATAAATTTTGTTTCCTGCTTTTCTGAAACACTGATTCATTTACATTAACAGTTATATATAATAAGATGCAAGTAAAGGTAATAACCTTATAAACAAATGTGTTTACCAAGGGGTTGTTTGCATGCTCCTCCTCCCAATCAAAGAGCCTGGGTAACAACTGCTGTTAAGAGAGCAGTGTGAGTGCAAATAGTGTGTGTGAACAGAACACCTGAGACTGCCTGAGATGGCATTTGCTCAAAACTGATAATCTTAAAGACCACCATTAACCAGACTGAATAAACCATAAAATTAGACTTGAAATAAAGAAGTTGTCAGCTTGAAAATTAGTGTAAAAAAAGCATAAAAACTTCTAACAGCAGAGGCAGAAAAGGTTATAATGCAGCACTCATAACTTACTTCAGCTCCAGAAGCTTCTCCACTGTCCCTGAATCTTCTGCGTGGATGTGAGTGATTCTTCCTTGCTGCACAGCATCCCTCAGTACTCCAGATAATGGTGTCTGGAGGTAGGGACCCACACCTCAGGTGTGTGATGTGACCCCCTGGGGTGGTTTCTCCCCATTGCATGCATTAGCACCCTGCAGGAAGGCCATGGGCACATACAACCCTGGGGCACCCCCACACACACAGCACACCAGAGCACACACAAGAGGTGTGTGTATAGATTTTCCCCATCAAACAAATGAGAATAGCGCATTAAAACTTCTGTTCTACGTCCTAAAATCTTTTTTGAAAACTGAAAGCAACAAAATTACTTACAGAATATGCCTTTATTTTTGTAGCATCCTGTTCTTTTTGCTCTTCTAGTTTTTTCAGTTCCTCTTTAATATTTTCTGATTCTTTTTGCCAGCTTTCCTTTTGACTGAAACAGTAAGGAATTTTCATTTATTATTCTGAAAGACCTGATGATTTTGACAACTCTAACTTCAACAGTAACTCTGTAATATTGCAAACGGAGGTACTTAATTTTAGCAGTAATATAATTTGAAAAATACATGATAAATTGTAGATGGATTACTGAAAAAAATAACCTCTTTTTAGGCTGCAGCTGATTTAATGATGAAAATAATTCTTCAGCGTCTCATTTCTTCTTCAAATGTATACTACAATGCACAGATATATGTCTTACTTTCCTACTTCTTTGCCTGCAAATTTTTCCTTCTATTACATTTGTTTTATCTCAGACGCATAAAGGACATAATTCCTCACCTTTGTTTTATTTCAGTGAAAAATACATCCAAAACATAAAAAGATTCAGCTTATTCAGCTTCACTTTGGCCCAAACTACTCTCCTCTATCCATTTTTATTTATTTATTTATTTGGGAGAAAAAAAAGATTGTGAACTCTCACACATGTCTAATAAGGAAGTTCCTACAGACTGTATGGCACAGCTTAGGCTAGTTTTAAGAATGTGTAATCAAGAGTATTTCAGAAATAGTATTTCCTCTTCAAAGAAGGTATCTTATTTTCTTACATAATGTAGTAAAATGGAGGAGAAGGAAAGAAAATTCTCTGAAAGTCACTTTTTATGGAATGCCAAGTCAAAGATTCTCCTCCCGTAACTTCAATCTGTACCAGGTTTAGAGGAAGGAGCCTTGAATCATCATCTCATCCCTGTCCTTGGAGATACCTCATCTAGTAGTAAATGAGGCAGTATATTACAGCCTTCAATAAAACAGCTCTATCTTCAGTGCCTTAAAAAGAGATAACATGGTCTGGAAATCTCAACTGATTCAAAGAACAAACAAAGGTTTCTGACAGGTTGAGCCCTTATTCCAGAAGCCATCCAGGTGACCGTTCATTCCAATCCAAAGACAGAGAGTATTCAGCTAACAGTTTGTTATTTGAAAAATCCAAACCATCATATTCATCCCTATCCTCCTAACAGATGAAAACACTTTATTTTTCTGACCATAAAAATAATTTTATAGAATTTAGGTTCACTGAAGCATATAAAAGAACTACGAGTCTGAAAGAAAAACTAACCACAAAATCTTGACGACCGGATATTTTTAGAGAACTCTGACTGTATTTGGATTTGCTTTTTTTCCTCCCCCTCCTTTCCACTCCCAAAAACCTATTAGAACCTATATTTGAAAACAAAAGAAAATGAGGCTGAAGAGTCCATCCTATTAGGTTCTAATAAAATGCAAGGTATCAGATGCAGAAAGAACAACGGAATCCTCATGATAAAATATGCAACATGTAAAGAGTCCAGCAGAAAACACATTTTTAGGAGTTTTCTGAATCTTTACAGGGCTAAAGAAAATGTATGGAGTCCATATCCAAACATGGTAGCACCTATGACATTAACCAAAGAACTACTTCAACAGCAGCAAATCTTCTTTCAAGATTGTTAAATATTTAGATAATTGAACTTCCATAATTCAGGAAAGAGAGGAATACCTTTGATATTCTTTATACAGCAAGCCTTGCTGATGACGAATTACTGCAAATTTTCGCTTGTAGTCCTCTACTGCATCTTCTAATTGTTTAAGTAACTTTTCTTTGTTTTCCAGTTCCTAATTATTATTTTCCAAACAAAAATATAGAAATTATTAATATAGGTTTTAAACATGAAACTATCAATTTAATCAAAATGGCAGTCCTTTGTGTTCTTATGATAGATGCTTCTGTCATGAACTGTGTGAACTACAGATATGAAATATGTGTTTTCTTTAGAAGCAACGAATGAAAAAAAGTCCAATGAGCTTTGGCATTTACATTAATAAGTGTGAAATAGTGCACAAAGCTCAAAACACCATGACCTGTAGCTAGCCCACAAAAAATACTAACTGAATGTCTAACTGGGAAGTGACATATTCTTCTCATGTTCCCAAATACATTTTCACTTTATAAGCATATAGAGTTGAAAGAATATTCTCTAATGAAAAAATTTTAAAAAGATATCAAAGACAGAAAAAGATAATTTAATAATAATAAAAAGGTAACTTTTTTTTTTTACTCCAATTCTGGAAAAGTCAGTTCTTCATTACTATATGCCTGTTTGCTATGCTTCCCAGGAGAATCGCTGGCATCTGTTTCAATATATTTATGCCTCTATTTACAATTGATGATGTACTTTTGACAAATAATGGAATGAAAATTTATGTAGTAAATTAATAGAGACCTTGGCTCTATAGGGAAAAACTGTTCAAGTAGGATTTGCACATGCAGACTCAGATGTGGAATCCAGACAGCAGTAAGAGAGAATTTCTCATAGAAAGAGTGCAACTGTGGAAGTAGAAGGAAGAGTGGGCAAATATTTAGATCAAAATTCAGATTTAAAACAAAAGAAATCTGAATTGTTGTCCAAAATTTAGTTAACTATTACCTTTCAGACTTACAGCACAGCAAAATACTTACAGCTTTAAATAACAGAATAGGCCAAAGAGTTTAGTAGATGTTAGAACACCAATATAATTTTCAAGAGATCTCTCATGTCCATACATGGCATACTACTGGATTTCAGAGGAATTAAATACATGGTATGAATACTCTTTATTTCAAGGAATGTATGAGTTACCTGTGTAAGATGTATTAAATATTCATTCAGAGAATTAATCGTATTAACACTTGAAGGAGCCATTCCTTCTGGAAGATTTGCTGTTTGGAAGACAATGTTGGCACCTTCTGACTGATGTAGTAAGCAAATTTCATTTTTCATATGTTCAATCTAAAGAAAGGATATAAAACCATAAAGAAATAGCTCTTGCTCTTAGATTAAAAAAAAATGATGGAAAATATATTGCTACATCAGTTGTTATTGACAACCTAATTAATTTTCATTTACATTCTGAAACATTCTAATACTCCTTAAAATAGCCTTTTCAAAATGCTATGATTTCATAAATCATTAAATGCGTAATAAATTCATCCAAATTTATCAAATTACCCCAGCAATCAGGGCAACTACACATATCACCGCAGTTTTATTCCCAATTCTTTAAAACACAGTACATTCCTACTCCTTTAGTAATATTAAGTTTGGAAAGAATTATTGCAGTGGTTATTTGACAGTGTTTTCTAAACAAGTCTTTGCCTTTTCATTTAATTTAAAAGCTCTCTGGTTCTCTAACAGTATGTAAAATACTATTCTCGAAGGTTAGTTTCTGGCAAATCTTTTTGCATCACCAAAGCTGTCATAAGAGGCAATTTCAAATTTGGCTTCTTGTAAGACAATATTCCATTCCGCATTGGTTCCCTGGAAGAAGCATTCCACAGAATGAACTGTACAACTTAAAACAAGATATAGGATGATTAGAATGATTTGTCATTGCAAACACCTAATTTCTGTTACTTATTTATAAATAACAAATGCAAGACTCCTGGCTTCTTTGAAGAAATAGATCTGTGAGATTTTTTGGGCACAGCTCCCCCAGAAGATAGGAATGCTTGGTGTTTAACAGGATAGAATATTCCAAGGATAAAGTAACATTAAGAAGCGTAAGATCTGAACTTAAAATGGATGAATTAGTAAGTCCACTACATAAATTTCAGTAAGATTTGTACAATTACACTATTCATATAAGCTAAATTCAGTGTTTTATAGATTCTGTGGATTATTCTAAATTATCAGAACAGCCACTTTTGAAGTACAAAATGAATAATATAAAATAAATTATACACCTTTTCATTGGCACTTGCCAGCTGATTAGACAAACTTGTTGCCTCCTTCTGAGTCTCTTTTAGCTCCTGTCTCAATTCCTCATTTCGTCCTGTAAGCTGGTCAACCTGAGCTTTCAGGTGCACACTGGCATCAAAGATCCCCTCTGAATTCTTTGACTCCATTGCCTAATGCAATTAACAGAACAGAGAAAAAGAGTAGAAAAGCTTTAATTTTTTCATAGTAAACTGGAGCCCTCAAGTTCAGACTACATAAAATTAGTAAAAATCATGACATTTTAACATTGTAAAATCTATTTATCTGTTTCCTGAGGGTATATTTGCCATAGACTATGACTTACACGGTTACACTTTCCTGGAAAACTCCTAATGTTTTGTAAGATGCATGAATAAAGAATTTTTTTAAAACATTTCCAGCAGGTTCCCATAGAGATAAAAGACAGGCAAATGAACATTTACCTAAGCTTTGTGAATGGGACAACAAATTTGCCAAGGATAGTTTTATAACACCCAGCTGAAGGTAGGGGCTTTGTAAATTTTATTGGCAGTCCCTTCTCCTGTATATTTTAGTTTCCTTTGCTTTTTAAAAGAAATCACACTAAGAAAGCATACAATAATACAATTTCTCTGTACAAAGAAACTACTATTAAATTATACCATAACCCAAGAACTGAGGAGGAGAAGAATACTTTGCAAATCCTACAAAGCTAAATACTACTTTACAAAGCAAGCTTACATGAACTAAACGATCCAGACTAGGGATTATTAAGGCTGTTTCTCCTCCCTTCATACTTGAATCCTTCTGCATTTCCTTGATGGCTTGCAATATTTCTTTCATTCCTTGTTCAAGTTGTTTATTCTCTTCTGATAACTCTTTTACTGTAATAAAAGTTGTAAATGTGTTTAAAAAGCACTAATAAAATGAGTTAAGGTTTCCTAGGAGATTTCATCTTATTCATTTGATAAACTAAAAGAATGTTCATATTATATATACATAGGTATAACCAATCAGGAAATTAAAAGCAAAGCTGCTAAGAATATATGGGAGGTGTATCGTATTGACGAAATACCAAGAAAAAAATAATTAAATGGTTCATGGGAACACAATAGACTTTATTGAACCTTCCAGTCTTCAAAGTTTACTTCTACTTTAAACTTCTTTAGTAGCCTGTCTGACTCTCATCAGTCCAGAAATATGGCTGTATTGGAAATGCCTGGATGTAACAATGAAGTATCTAGGAATTGCCCGAATTTCTTCCGCAGACTGAGAAAAAAGACCATTTAAATTATATGGCTGCCAAGGACTCTCAAGACTCCTACCACCAGTAGTTTCTCAATGAAAATTCCAATTTCCAGCACAAAGCAAGTCTGAAAACTAAAAAACGAACAAACCTGTCAGGACATTCTCTGCATTCAAACAATATGGCTAACCATCCTGAACACTCAGGAGTGAACTGCAAAAACTTGAGCAGTTTCCCCAAGTGCATTTTGGAAAGTCAGAAAGAATTTTAATAATTCATATTCTCTCGGGGAAAAAATTAAGCTTCTTGTCTAGAGAAATTAGAATTATTTTTATTTCAGAGTTTTCAAGCAGTGCACTTCAGCTAACATACATATGTAAATAAGCAAGTGGTTCTAATTCCCCAACACTTCTTTGAGCCAGAAAAGCTCTACAATTACACAAGCTGTATAATTATTATGATTGGGATTACTCACACCCTTAAAGCCCTTAGTAGATCTGAAGAAGGAAAAACGTGAAAGGTAATATTTTACTGTATTTAGTGTGAATAAACTATATTCCATGTACTATCACTAATTTAGTAATGCAATACGTGCATATTTACACATACATACAAAGATACACACTAATATAAACACAATCTTTTTTTTTACAAGTCAGATAGTTATGCTAACATTATAGAAACAGAACAAATAAATAACCAAACTATCTACAGGTACCTAATAGTATTCCCTAGTTTTAAAACAGGTTGCAACTTACATTTAGATTGAAATTTGGCCATTACAGTCCTGCTCTTTTCCAAATCTCTCTCCCTCTCACGTAATTCGGTTGCAAGATACTCATTCTAAAGAAAAAACATAAAGTTTCTCCTAAACAAAAAAATACGCAGAATCTAATTTTAGCAATTTACTATTTTAGTCCAGGACTTTTTCAAATTTGAAGTATGCATTCATGAAAAATTCCCAGTCCACATACTGATTTCTTGCCTAAAATAGGAACAGAAATGGATTCACTAGAATAATTACAGAGGGTGTATCCCATAGCACTGTCCATAGTGAAAAATGTATTCTTGGGTCACACAGCAGTTGGAATAGTGGTCTGGTACACTGCCTGTGAGGCTGTGTAAGTTGTAGCTCTGGTGATAAGAAAACACTAAGAGCTTCAGAATGACACTTGCGTTTAACTAGTTGCCACTCTGTCACGTTTAGAACCTCAATGAACTGAAAAAGTATTTTTGTTTTTTTCCAAGTGATCTCTTTTTCATGTATGCCAGAAATTCTTCTAGGTAGATTTCCCACAGCCTTTTTATTTTCAGCTATATTTTTTTCTGACTTCAGAATTTCAACTGGTGCTACTCAACTGGTGTTTCTCCATTCCACATTACATGAACTGCTAGGCTGTATTTACAAATAATATAGAATATTCACCAGTCTTCTAAAAAATATTACTATTTATTTATTTATAATTTTTTATTACAAATTATTTTTAAAAGCAGTTAATAAAAGCCCCTAGATAAATATTTTAATAAATATGTACAAAATAGGGATTTTTCATTTTTGAAAGAGAACTACGAGAAATGTTTAAACTTGCTTTATGAACCTACCTTTGCTTTTACTTCAGCAATGTCATGTCTGCTCAAGAAATCCAACTTCCTGGTATTCTTTCCCTTCTCTTCAGTAAAGCTATCAGTCACCTCCATATTATCAGCATCCAATCCTAAGTGCAAGTAGATGTACAAGTAATAAATTACTATGAAATTTTAATTGGTCTCCACGCAAAAGAATATACTCCATCTATTATGTCTAAGTTCCAGTTTTCTACCTCTCCATCTGAGCACAGTAGGCTACTTTGGGTAGTGGAATTGAAGATTTTTGAAACACCTGAATTAAGCAGATTTGCTGGAAACTTTGGGGAGATCATCCTGCACCCATTGCAAGGCAATGACAGAAGTCTCAGTGATGCATGACAAGTCATCACCACTCAAACAGATACTGGGCTGTAAGACTAGGAAATCCAAAACCACTCACCTCTTCCTACACATTCAATGCAATGTATTTAGCCTTTTAATTTAAACAAATGAGTAAACATAACATAGCTACATTAATAAGTATAAACAGAATGTTTTTGAAAGGACAGTTTATAATAAAATCATCCTACCTATTGTTGCAACTCTTCTTCCTTTTTCCTGAGCCAACTTACGAATGTGTTTTTTCAGTTCGATTCTTTCCTCTTCTAGTCTTTCAATCTGGGTATTATTATTCACAGATCAGTATTCTATTTTGCTCAAATACATTTTCATTATGTAGTTCTTATACAAAAATAGGATTTATCACTTACCTCTTGCAAAAGAATCTGGTTTTCAGCTCTATATTGCTGTTGCTTCAGTGCTTTGCTGTTTCTGAATTCATTTAAATCAATCATTGTCTTTGGCTCAAGACCTAAAACAAAGCATATGACAGTTGCTCATGAAGGAGGGACATTAATGTTAGTTAATGAAGTTAATGTATGTAAGAAAATAACTAGCCAAGTAGAATTATAAAAATAATTTGTTGATAGCTGAATAATTTCAACTATCCACAAAAATATATAACTATCTATATAATGTATACACACATCTTATACTCCACATATTAAGACCAGAAGAAAGCTCAATTTTACCTCAGTTACTCAAAACCTAAAATACAATAAAGTGGCACCTAAAATTAGCTTTATTTATGTTTAAATTCTTCTACTTAAAAATAAGCACATCTGAAGTTTTGTCTGTGTTTTTCATCTAGCATTACAACCTCAGGATGCTATGGTTTCCAAATACCGTATCATTAAGTTTATTTCACAGTGTGCTGTCAAAGAGGAATCAAAACCAAAAAAGAGCAGAGAACCTATTCTCCTACTTTCTTCAGTCAAACGAACCTATAAGCCAAGTTCATTCATGCAGTTTGTCCAAACTAATTAAAGCTACTTGGAAATACAATCAGAATATGCCAAATTATTTCCAGTGACTTGGTATAGTAAAAAATTTCCATTATAAAATCCTATTTCAATTTTTACACAACAAAAAATTGAACATGTACGGGATACAGCATACCTAAGCGCTCTCTGAGTTCTTCATTTTCATCAAGAAAGTCATTTATTTTAAGTTCAAGTTTATTGACTTCCTTAATTAATGATTCAATCTCATGTTCTCGTATTTTGACTTGCTTTCTTAAATCTCTGATTTCAGCAACAGCTTCTTCCAAACCATATATTCCCTGTAAAAACCCCACATGGGATGTAAAAACAAAACAACCAACAGAAGACTTATTAAAATAGATTCTGAATCTTTCTTTCATCATTATACAGACAAGAAAACATGTTTTTCATCCTCTATCACTCTTCTACACTATGCTTAGTGAAAAAGGTAACTGAATAAAAAGCAGATCCTATAAATCTGTCCTTCACTACAGAGGAGTCTGCATATTTCAAAAGTGAGTCCTCCAACTATATTATCTTTTGAGGAATAGTATCTTGCATGTTCAGTTACTGTTCAATAGGGAAGGGAAGAAGAAGGGGAAGGGCATCAAAGTAATTTATTTCGTTTTTAATTAGAACACAGTCAATAATAAATATGGAAGGACAAAACTCTCTCCTAAAAAAATGATGAATATCCCATCCACTCTGACAAACTATTTACCTGTTCATAGTCTCTCATTCTTTTCAAAGTCTCAGCAAGCTCTTTGTCCTTTTCTCTAGCATGTGCTTCTGCCAATTCTGCTGATTTCTCAGCCTCCGTAGTTCTCTCCTCTAGCATTTTTAACTTCTCTTGTATATCCCCAATTTGATTCTGCTGAGAAAGTGGTGAGTGACCTGGAAACAAAAACCTTGATGTTTACAATTCAACTAGGACTCTTGCTGTCTGCCATTAAGAAACACTCCAGAAAACATAATAAAGGAGATCTTAACTTTCTGCTCTTTCTAATGAGGAAATTACAAGAGACTACATGTAAGGGGTTGTGTTTTCTTCCCCCTAATAGTTCCTTCAAACAATATCATAAGTGAGTGTACAGAAAGAACATCAGAATTGATTTGGAATTGCATGCTATTACTCCTTTTCAATTTTTGATGGAGCTGAGACCTTATATGTTATGCTCTAATTTTTACAGATCAGGTATAGTTTTATTATCCATAAAACCCACTGAGGTAACCTGGATAAATTTAAAGTCTTCATGAATGTCCAATAAAAGCAAAAGAAGAAAACAAATTAGCAACTAAAACTACTCAAATATGGCAATTATTTTTTTCCTGTATTTCTAAAAAGTAAAGAATGCACAGTAAATTTGTGGTTTCTGATTTTGACATTAATACAAAATAGTGATGTTACCTTTATCCTTTTGGAGATCATCTTTTAATTTCTCAATAACAAATGCATTTTTCTCCATTTCTTTGGTATACTGTTCAACTTGCTCAGTAAGCAATCTTATCTGAGCATCTCGCTCTTGCACACCCTACACATACAATAAAAAGAAACTCCATTAAAGAATCTTCCTTTACTGACAGGCAAACTACCAATATAGAACACCACATGGTAAATGAAGAAATTACATGTAGCTAATACAAAACAATTTATAGAATATCAAATATACTATACTTAAAACAGAGAATTCAGATATTA
Source organism: Origma solitaria (assembly GCA_013397895.1). Classification (NCBI taxonomy): domain Eukaryota; kingdom Metazoa; phylum Chordata; class Aves; order Passeriformes; family Acanthizidae; genus Origma; species Origma solitaria. The sequence continues at coordinate 716,054 of VZRL01005485.1, forward strand.
TCTAGAAGTTTGGTATAAAAATGCAAAGCAGGAAAAACTTTTTAAAAAGTAAAAATAAAGCACTCAAACTCAGGAAAAAAGTAGCATTTTAGCATAATGATTTTAAATGGAAACAGTACTCTCAGAGTTTCCAACGTTAGATGAAAAGTTTCAGACGATAACTTTCAGGTTTTTTGCAGCTTCCTCATAAACAATTACCATTGGGAATTGAGAGATACAAGTTCAAGATTGCAAGGACTAACAATCCATCATACATAACACCTGAATTGCAGACAGTCTTTCAGCAAGTCATCTAAGTTTTAAAAATTCATATCACACCTTGTTTTGCCTGCATATACATTCATAAGTATACACACTGTGAAAGTAACTTCTATTTATACTGTGCTATTTCTGTACTTGTACATGAACTTTAGAAACAACACAGAAAGCTTAATGTTATTTTTTCTGTGATTAATAAAAAAGTGGGAAAAGAGAAAAAAGAGACTTTAAAAAAGTTACAGGCACTAATAACAATAAAAATGTAAAAATCTCAAGATTGCTGTCCTTACTTTATACCAATGTTCTGAAAAACAAACTCTCAGGCTTTCTTACAAATATAACCACATTTAAAATCTAAAGGCACAGAGCTTAGTAAAGTTGTAAAGAGTTAAATGTAATCCTTCAGAATATAAACATACAGTGAACAATAGTAAGCTCAGTCCATTTTGGGTAAAAACTTGAGCACTAACTTGATTTAATTTTTAAGCGTCTGCTTAAAATACATGCTTATTTCCACAAAACATTTCAAAGTGTCATGCTAATAATGCCCCTTCCCCCTACCCCCCAAAATAGCAACCGCTACAGCCATCTAGTCAGCTAAAACAAAACAACTAATTATCAAAGTTACTTTCAGCTGCCTTCCTCTTCTGATACCTAAGGCTGATTTGTACTTTTGGGGTTTTTTCTCTTTAGAAGCCATCTGTCATTAGGTTTGGAAGACTGCATAAGTATGTCTCACCATACTGCTCAGTCTACAAGAACCCGAAATGTAACACATTTACTTAAGAAGCTTGAAGCAAGGCAGGAAATCATCCTGAAATCATAGAGTATGCTTTCCATAATGACAATTTCAGGATTCCTAATGGATCACAGTATTTTGGCAGGGAGGGGGAGAAGGCTATTTTTTTAAGAAAGTGGACACATTCTAAATAATAAAGAACTATGCAATTTGGCACAAATATGAGAGATACACAAATTCGTTTAGCTCTATCATATGATGAACCACAGCGTTAATCAGATGAGACAAATGAATACAGAAAATTAAGCACTAGGTAAAACTGTTCCTTCACTAACAAATTTAGAGGACAGAAATTAAGCTATATTTTAGAAACACTACATAATAGTTAGAAAAGATAAATATGAAAGTAACAGAACGAACTACCAAGAGTTCAGGTAATACATACATACATACAGAGAAGTCTCCTTTGTACATTTTCTGTTAAGCTAACTATACAGTGGAATGAAATAACCTGTCTCATAATTCTCAAACACAAGTACTTGCTATTTCCAAACTATGTGAGACTAAATATATATTTGGTGATTAGCATACTTAGTGAATGATGATTTCTATGCGAGCAGTTTCTCACATGGATTGTACCTGCTGAAGGGATAGGATACTGTTTCTGTCTACATCGAGTTGGAGCATTTTCATTTTCTCTTCCAAGTTAAACAACATTTGCTGATACTGCAGGAGTTCATCATCTTTTGAAGCTAAGATTTTCTGAAAAGAAGATAAAATACCATCAAAACACTTGAAGTAATTCCTAAAAATGATTTTAAAAAAAGTATTAAAAAAATACCTTCCATTCTTCAACTTTTGCATTTACAGCTGCCATGAGTGGATCGTCTTCCTCATTCTTTGCTTTCAGCTGGTCTGAAAGATCCTGAACCTAGACATGCCATTTGGATGAACATCACAGTAGAAAAAGGTTTTGTGTATGTGTACAAACACATTGCATCAAGCATGCAACTTTTAACACATAAGCACTACAGCAGCAAGGGAATGACTTTTGAGAACAGTGCATGACTAACATTTTGTAGAAAAAAAATTTTGTGATCTGCAGTCAAATCATAAAATCTGTACCACATTCAAAGATCACACTACTTTTAAAGAGTGTTATTTTAGAGGAGTGTGTGTTTTTAACTGCATAGATAGAATATTTTAACCTAAGTTAAAATACGAAAATAGAGTAGAAACCTAAAAAAAAAGTTTAATAATGAGTCAGTTCTTACTTGATATTTGTACCGATCTTTCTCTTTTCTTAACTCATCCATAATAATATCAGATTGTTGCACAATTAGTTTCATTTTGCTATATTCATCAGTCATCTTCTCCATTTCTTGCACTGATTCCTCAAGATTTTTCCTCATTTCTTGGTTTTGAATTTCTAACTTCTCATTAGCTTCAGTCAAATTCTGCAAAAATAAAGAAAAACCTGTTTTTAGAAAGTGCCCATCTTAATACCTGAATAAGAAATTGTAAGTCTTACATAAAATTAGCACAGAATAGAGTATTCAACCTCTAGGTTATCAATTTCAACAAATCCCAATAACAAATAAAAGACATATCTCCCCTCGTCAGTAACTTCATTACCTCTGCCACATTCAGAGATGCAGACTTGTATGCATGACAGAACCCTACTATCTTATGAATTCCCTTACTCCACGTGATTTTATCTGTAAATTGAAAAAGTGTTGTGAAATACACTCTGGTCAGTAAAACTCCAATAGACACTCAACAGAGTGCATAGATTTTTACCTGAATTTCATCCAAATACTGGACAAGCTCAGAGCTTCTTTTGGATGACTGTGATGTGTAATCAGAAACCTCTCCTCTTCGTAATGGAATTGCTTCTTTTTGAGAATCTATTTGCCTCTGATAGTCAACTACATCCTGACGCAGCTGTTCATTCTGCAAATAAGGCAATCCAAACTTAAATCCATTTCTAAGAGTTGAAGACAGTCATTGCATTTCTAGCAAGCTAACACAAAGAGCTAAGACACCCAAAACCTATCCAAACTCCTACAGGCTGCTTTTAAAAGTCTTAGAAGCCTCACCTTTTTCTTTATGCGCTTTTTCTTCATATTAAAAAGGAGCAAACAAGACCAAGAGAACAAAGCATGAAAAATATTACAAATTAGCTTTTCTTTAGGAAGACTAAATATTAATCAATATAGAGACAAAATAAAACGCTTTCTTAATACATGTGCATGCATACACATACACACACATATGTAGAGAGGTATTTTGACAAATAATTCTCAAAGTATTACCCCAGGACAATAATTAAACAAATCTACTGGCAATAATATTTAAGAAAAATATTAAAAATTCACAACACAAAATCCAGGCTAAACTAATGCAAGGTAGAACTATGCAAATTGAAATGTAGAGACTTCCTGACCTCAATTAACTAGGTTTCATTGGAGAAGAGGTACTACATATTTCCTTTGCACTAGTAAACAGAAAATGTTCCAAAATTAAACATCATGCCACACCAAGAATTATAAATACAGGAAGATAGTAATATATCTATAAACCAAGTAAGAAAATACAGTAAATCATCAATAATTTTTGCTAACCTCTCTCCTGAATCTGATGTTTTCGTTTTCAGCATCTTCAATTCGAAGAGCAAGCTACAAGACAGAAAACTTTCATATACATCACTAACACCACAAAGAACTCCAGAAAAAAAAAGAGAAATCAAAGGTACAGCAGTCCTATTTCATCAGTAATTTGGATTTTTTTCTTTTTAATTTCAAAGGCTCTTTTCAGAACATCAACTTTTCAAAATATTTGACAGAACAGCTTCTAGAGATGTCAAGTTCAAGTCCTTCTTACCTGTTCATTCACTTTCTTCTCCTTTTCCAATTCTTTTTCTATATCTGTTAACTGTCTCTCTTTTTGTTCCAATTGTTTTTCCAGTTGGCGGATCTCATCACGCAAAAAACGAGTATCACGACCACCAGCAGATCTTTGTGCCATCTTATGAGCATTAAAATAATATTATAAATACAGTAGATATTCAAAGCAGAAAGAACAAAAAAAAAATGAAAGTACATGCTAAGACTAAATTACACAGGATTTTTCAAGTATAAAAAAGTCAAGTAATTATTCACCCAAGACTGGTGCATATTCAAAAAACCAATAAAAAGCACTTGTTAAAATGGGCTATTTCGTCACTTTACAAGATTAAAATAGTAGTCTAAAATCAAATAATTTAAAAAACCCACCAGAGCATTCTGCATACTAAGAAAATTTTAAAACATACCTCTAATTGATTCTGAAGTTTCATCAGCTCTGTTTTAAAATTATTTTCTGTTAAAATAGAACAGATATAGTGAATTACCCAGCAAGCTGAAAATCACATAAAACAACAATAGTTAACCTTAGTCTTTAAATATTTGGCTTCATTGAAGCAATTGACTTCAGAGCAGTTGGTATTTTGTCCAGTTCCTTAAACCTAAAAAACCCACAAAACAACAACAACCCGAAAAACACATTTAACAAATCATTTAGGACCTGCATAAAAAAGCTTGCTTACCACATTTGGCTTGCTCTTCCCCGGCTTTTTCAACTTCTTCTAGTGCCAGTTCTACCTCTTGAGCTTTCATCTGAGAAAAGAAGCACAGTAATCAAAGAAGAAACATTTATTACTGACATAAATTAAAAGATTGTTCCACAGACCTCATGTTTAAACAATGAAAATACTTGTTCTGAGAAATTTGTTTGCATTTTCCATCTAATAACTATGTTAGTCCAATTCACCTCACTTCCCACTCCTAAATTCCAGCAGCTACAAGCAGGTACTCTGGTGCAAGCACATGTTTAGCATATAAACCACCTCAGGAGTAACCAGTGCTTTCAGGAGCAGAGGAAAAAAAGAACAATGATGCTTCCATTTAAACATTAAAAAAAAAACAAAGAAAGTGAGCATTAATACAAACCTTCAGTAGAGACTGAGTAATTTTAAAAAGGTGTACCAGTTTTTCTGGAGTTTCAGTTTTTAAGTCTTTCCCATCAGCCTAAGGAAAGAGACAAAAATGGTTTTACACTAATATCAATGAAATCCACAAAATAAATCTTTCATGCATGTGAAGGACCAGAAACAGTTTAGGGAAGAAGGTATAACAAAACCGTCATGCTGCCTTTGTCTCAAGCACCTTGAACATGATATCCAGCATTCTGTCTGCTAGTTCCTCTTGACGAGGCAGAGAATCTGGATCAACTTTCATGAGTTTCTTCCAATCTAAAATGGGTGCCATACTGAAGTTATGATTTTTTTTTCCCCCTGGAACAAAAATTAAAGTAACAGTTATCAGGTATTAGCAGTGCAAATCAATTTTAGGTCAAATGATTTAATGGAGGCTGGTCACTGAACCACACCACATTATTCTAATAACTGTATCCATTTGAAACACTGATTAATATTCTACTCACATTTTGATCTATTGAAAATTAGAAGGCAAAAATAAAGCCATTTTTTCTCTAAGATAAAAATTACACCATGCATACTCAATGAATTTTTAAAACCATCAGTGAAGATTAGGACATGCATGAAAGCTGCATTTTAACTTCAATATCCTTGTTTTCTTCCCCATCACTTAATGTGGTTTTTTATGCTAATGAACAAACACAGAAAACTTATTGGAAATATTATTTCTAATAAACAACCAACATCTTCTTTAGTTTGATACTGTGAGTACTCCGTTCTTGACACTGTACTAAATATCACTTCTTTTTGATAGGAATACTTGGATTGACAAAGGACATTAATCAGCCTGGAAACTGAGAGAAATCTCATCAGAAAGTGGTGGAAAGTTTTCTTCTACTGCTTACCTACTGGTTGCTGTGGGCCACACTGATTTCTCACATACCTGAAAGTCAATGCAGTACCTGAAAAAGGCAAAAGGGATTGGAAATATTGCATTATTCTATTCTCTGGAGCTGTCTCCAGACTTTCTGATCAATACTTCAAAAAATAAACTCTGACAAGTTTAAACCAGAACACTTTTAATCTACTTATTGCCCTAAATTATTAATATGGTATAAATGGTTAAGAAAAATTAAGAAAGAAATAAAGCTAACAAGAATAATAAATGCAGTATTATTAAAAAAAACTAATGACACAGCAGAAGTACGTATTTTATAGGAAAAAAAAACAAGCTCAATCAATAACTTCAACAATGCTGTACACTGAGCATGATATTTTGAGATCTGATCCATTATGCACCCTGTTCCTCATTCAGTGGTTTAAAGACTCAACAACTGAAACCTCCTTCCTTAATAAAAGGCTGAAACTGGTATTACTTTCCAAAACAAATATGCCTAAACATTCTGAAAGAATAGCTGTAAGACTCAGAAATCCAGCTCTATGCTTAAGGGAGGATAAAAATGACCCTTTCTTCATCTTTTCTGAATATCTGAACTACCTGAGAGCTCCCTTGTATTTACTAAGTTCCTTCAATGTTTGCTAAACATAAAACACGTATTACATTCAATCCATGACTTCACAAGGGTGACACCTTAGATACATTTGTGTTTTTCTGTTTTGTTGTAGATGGCAAAGGACAATACAAGGAGCATACTGGCACTTCTATTTATTCATTTAATTGAATACTATTTGATTTCAATAACATATTTGTCTAAGGGTGAGAGTATTTAAACATTCATTCATTCATTTAACATTCATGCATTTTGTCTCAAACAAGGAAATGTAGAACTTAAGAGTTTGAAATGCTTGACAATCAAACTATTCTGAAGGCAAATACACAACCTTACTACTGTCCATCCTTTCCTACCTTCCATCTCTCATATATCTTTTTCCTTTAACTTACAAAATAATGTCCTAAGAAAATAACAGTCCTAAAATTTTATCTAAAAGTAGTGATATCTGTACATAAACAACAGAATCCAACCTGCTGGGAGACCAGCTCTAGTAAGGTAAGGGGGCACAACCTACGGACAGAGTATGTTCCACAGTATATGCATACCGTGAGAGAATTTATTTAATTGAAGAGCTTCTCATCATTTAGTTCATCCGCTGTGCCCAACTAAACCTGTGGTTTTAGTGAACAGATGACCCCTGTGGTGAGACACTGAGATTATGGGTCTACAAATGTGTGAAATAGATGGGGATTGGATGTTACCACAAGATTTTCTGGAATTACTCAGGGAATCAGACATACATAAAACAGCCAGATGTTGTAAAGTTCAGCAAAGGCAGATAGAAAAGGAAGTCTGGATGGTACGTTCAAGTACTACCAGAACAACAATGCTCTGGTCTGACTACACGAAACCACGCAGAGGCAGCTGAGCTCTCGGGGTGATACCTTATCATCACACTGAAATCAAACACCAGTAGGAACAGCTGTTCTTTTCCCACCAAGCTGCGTATAATGGGCAGCAGAGTCACGTACACTCGACAGGGACTAAATATCAAGAAGCGCCACAATCACGCGGGAGATGTGCTCTGCTAACTCCGTATTTGTTTACTATGTGTGAATTTCAAATTGCATTTACCCGGAGTAGCTCTGCGAAGCACTAGCACTTAATCACAGAGCTTTATCCCACCCAGCCAAGAGAGGATCTTTGCAGAGTTACCATTCTCTCCTATTCGGCACACCCCAGCCCCGGGAATGATACAGTGACAGCCCGCGATCTCTCCAGGATCAGAGGATCTTGCTGCTGAGACAATTTTGCCCCCGTTTCATTCTAAGCCCGCTGAATTAACAAATTGCCTTATTCAGCGGCCGCCCTCTCAACGAGGCGCAGCGGGAGGACCGGCGGCGAGCACACACCGCGGGACGCTCCTTCCCCGGGCCCGCTCTGCGCCGCCGCCCACGCCTGCTGCGCCTGCCCGGGACCCGCAGGAGCGGAGCGGAGCGGCCCCGCCGCCGCCCCCGGCCCGGCTGCTCCTGGGGCAGCCTTTGGTCTCCTTGCCCGGAGCATCCCCCGCCCCGTGGCCTCACCGCTCCCGGAGGACAGCGGCGGCCGCTGCCAGGCGACGCCATCAGACTCTCCTGCGGACCCGGATACTCGTGGGCGCAGGGAAAGTCAGCGCTCCGGCGGCACCCACAGACAAGC